>JAQIWG010003746.1:0-17271 GCA_034695025.1 Chamaedrilus cognettii | reverse complement strand
GTTTTTATCACCCAGGAATGGAGGTAAATTTCAAATATATATATATATTAACAACAATATAAATATTAATTCACCGATAAGATCAATAAGATCATCAATAAGATCGATAAGATCACCGATAAGATCGATAAGATCACCGATAAGATCGATAAGATCACCAATAAGATCACCGATAAGATCGATAAGATCAACGATAAGATCGATAAGATCACCGATAAGATCACCGATAAGATCGATAATATCACTGATAAGACCACCGGTGAGGACTGACCGATGGTCTCGCAGCGGTAGTACTTGTGCCAGTCGACGCCCGTCGAGATGCCGTCCAGGTACCAGCAGCTTGAGAAGATGAACTGGTAGCCCTCGCGTGCTATGTCACGCATCATCTGCGCGTCAGCGTTCCACACCTGCACGATCGTGTTGCGCGGCAGCTGCAACCAAAATCCAATGCCCTTCAGCCGCGTTACATTATCTACAGGGACCGCATCGAACGGCTTTCAGTCGCGTTACATTATATACAGGACGACCATCCGACAGCTTTCAGCCATGTTATATTATCTACAGAAATCACCATTGAATAGCTTTGAGCCATGTTACATTCTTTCAGCTAAATTTCACTAATCTAAACAGCCTCATTGCATCAAGAATACGAATACTTCAACGTTTTGCTTAAAGATAGACAACATTACAAAAGTTAGTTAGATATGCTAGATTAGAGATGCACAGCTATCTCTCAGATTAGTTATTTATAAAAATGACACTTAAAATTCACCGTTTGACCTCTGAAGCCGCATTACGGATGCAACGGAGCGGCTATAATATAAAACGTTAATATTGATACATCCGTAATGAAACGACATAATTATATCAAGATTTAGAACCCAATGCGCCCATATTGCGCAACAAGATTTCACTCACCCAATACAAGATGGTGAAGTGGAAAAAAATTGAGAAAGCGTAAATGGAAAGCAAAATTTTCTCACCACAACTTTTCCTTCAAACATTTCCTGCCAAACCATAGCGCCAAATCCATTCTCGCGTCCAGTGCCGATCGATTGCAAAATTTTGAAGAGTCTTGAACAAACGAGATAAAATGAAAAATATTTATGAGCTATATTTTCTCAAAAACATTGAATTAACAGAGCTTAAAAATGAATTCAGGGTCATCAGCAAGTTAAGCAATGATAGTTTGTTCATAATAAAAGATTTGTCAATAACCCACAATCGTTCGAGTACAAAATAACTTTGAAATCTGTCAAAAAAAGTTAAAACATATTATTCAAGGTAGCCAAAATGCTTGCACTTAATAAAACATTTAAAGAGCAATTCAAATGATATTAACTAAAAAGAATCACGTAATCAAAAAAAATATGTCCTTAGAAAAGTCCGTTTCATACTAATTTTACTTGGCAGCAGTTAATGAGTCAAAAAGCTGGATAGCTGAAGAACTATTCATAGAGAAGCCTCACTCTTTTCCATAGATGTTGAGTATTTCGTTCATGTCCGATATCTCATGCCTCTTCATGAAGTTCTGTATCGACGGATTCGAATACCTAACGCAAGAAGGCAACAAAATAACTTGCTTCATATTTGTATCTACTTGAAGTCAGTCGTCCAACTGCGACTCAAATTTCTGCTTATTTTGCTGACAACGGTCAACGATTTTAAGAACCATTTCTGTTTTTAGTTGTTAGAGCATCAATGAACATTAAAGCATCAAATGAACTTCAAATTTAGACCAAATTCAAATAGCATAATGGCAAATCAAAAGCATTTACACAAGCAATGTAATCAGCTAAATAAGGGAAACGGGTCACTTACATTCAAATTTTTTCAAAAGCGTCATTTAAGATATTTCAAATTCAATATTAGATTAGTTTCATCAATTAAAACTGCCAGAATTCACTAACAGTAACAATAATAAAACTCACCAATTATCAATCGTAGTGAATAATCTTACTTCAGCAACTTATGTTGAATAAAAAAGAGAAATAGGAACCCATACCAGCATCCAAAGGGGACTTCATCCCCTCCCACATGAAAGTACTGATCCTTAAATATCGACATGACTTCGGTGAAGAGCGTGCGCAGAAAGCGGTAGTTCTTTTTGAGCAGGGGATTGATGGGACCGTAGAATCCGTTCGGCTGGCTGAAGTCATAGCACGGAGTCAGCAGATGACTCTGACCAAATCCCCAAGAAAACGTGTGACCTGCAAGAAACGCAGAGGGTTTACGGCACGATATAAAAAAGAAACTTAAATTTTAAAATATACAAATAAAATTAAATATAAAAATGAAATTAAATTAATATCATTGACAAACAAAAGCAAAAGAAAAGAAATCATTTGTTATTTGGTACACACAATAGCTTCATGGTCATACGCTTGATTGGCAGGTTATTAATGTCTGATTAAGGTACGATTCCAGAAACGTAAAAAATCAACCAACCGGGGGTATCAAACTCGGGAATAACGCGAATGCCGAGCAGACGTGCGGTCTCAACGATCTCCGCTATCACCGCCTGGGTGTAGATGTGTGTGCGCGGGTGGTACGCTCCCTGCACACACACAGCACCAACTCACTACAATTGATCTCCGCTATCACCGCCTGGGTGTAGATGTGTGTGCGCGGGTGGTACGCTCCCTGAACACACACAGCACCAACTCACTACAACTGATCGCCGCTATCACAGCCTGGGTGCAGATGCGTGAATGCGGGTGGCACGCTCCCTGCACACACACAGCACCAGATCAATACAACTGATCTCCGCTACCACAGCCTGGGTGTAGATGTGTGTGGGCATTTGTACGCTCCCTACACACACACAGCACCAACTCAATACAACTAATCTCCGCTACCATAGCCTGGGTGTAGATGTGTGCGCGTGGATGGTACGCTCCCTGCACACACACAGCACTAACTCACTACAACTGATCTCCGTTATCACAGCCTGGGTGTAGTGTGCATGGGTGGCACGCTCCCTGCACACACACCGCCAACTCAAAGTAATCAGGGACAAGAGAAAACTGCGGCAAAGACAAGGAAAGACTAACACTGTGAGATTCCAAGTAATCATGATTTTATCTGCTGAGAATGCGTCTAAATTTGAGAAATATGAAAACTATGTATGAATACGTAAGTCAATCATGTCACAGATTGTTCTCTGCCATGGCTTCAAGCGAATTAAATTGTGGACAACGAAGATTTAATGTTTTCATTGACAAAATTCTAAATTGTATGGAGATTAAAGATAAAATGATTATGCAACTTCTTGTAAAACCGTTCTTTACTTGTACGGATTATACACTTGTCTTACAAACGTGCAAATACCACAGGACTTCATTGAAGAAAAACGCATCTGAACTACATCGCGAAGGAGCAAAAAACATTATTGTCATCTCCATTAATCGTTACACTGATTTTTCACGTCCTTAGCCATAATGGGCATCGACGATATTATCATCTTCATCAGGACACATTTGTACAAAAACGCTATTTGAGATCTATAATAACTATTAACACAAAAGGCAATCACAGCAACAGTAACTTACAGCATCTGAGAGATTTGGGAAGACCTTCGACTGATAGGGAAATGACTGATCGTCAACAATGTGCCAGTGAAAGACGTTTAGTTTGTTCTGTGCCATGGCTTCCTGCAACAGCAACTGCATCGTTTGCATCTTGTATTAATACTAGCCATACGAAAAGTCTTGCGAAGCAAAAAAACGTGCCATATATAGAATATTAGTAAAGGATAATTCAAATCATACAACAGTAAAGAATTTGATATCAACATGGGAAATAAATGTAAAAAAAGCGGAGGGCTATGTCGTTAATACAATACATCATTTTATGTAAAAAAAATTAATGCTAAGTCCAAAAGATGAAGCTAAAAAGGTGGTTTTATAAGTTAGTTGTAGATTGGCTTTTTAAAGTTTGTTGTAGATTGTAGTTGATTGTAGAAAGTGTCTGAATTTCCGAAGGTTAAAATTTACATACTAGATTCTCAAGAATGGTTTCCTTGTCGAGGTAATGTCGGGAAGTGTCAAGTGAAAATCCACGGTGCTTGAAACGTGGGTAGTCCCTGATGCGCGTCTCATTGACAAAGAACTGAAACGAGAACGGAAAAAGGAATATTCTTCTTTTGATCCTCCATGGTAAAATTACTAAGAATTTTTTTTCAGTACGGTTAAACAAAATTCTATAAAAATTGAATCAATTTTTTAAATTGTATTTGCTAGATAAGAAAATAAAAATACATACCTTACCCAAACAAACATGTATTCAAATTAGTAGAATTGCTAACAACATCTAAGCGCCATTTTTTTCATCATTTCTCTCAATGTCCACATTTTTTTGACACGGGTAAGATGTCTTGCACCCTGGTGAGGACCGCAGGAGCTGGATTTTTACGGCCAGCTGCCCTTCCTGGCGCCAAACAAATAAATAATTACCCTGGACGATGATTATCAGCTAATGACACCTGTGTGTTAATAGCCTTGCTGAAGGGACTATAACGCATGGTTTCATAGTTGACGGCGCCGGAACTTGAACCCAGGTCTCTCGGACTCGCGTCCGATGACATAACCACTACACCACAACGCCTAGCTGGCTGCCATTGTTATTAATATAATACATATTACAAACCTGTTCGTTGTCCTCTAGTTGGTAAACTACTTGGCTGAACGTCTCCAGGGCTCTGAGGGCCCCCCACACCTCCTCACTGACGATCACTGCCCCCCGCGACGTCACGTCCAATTTATCTTGAAAGAACACACAGTATGACAACTATTTTCAAAAACAAAAATTTCTTGTACGGTAATATAAAAAAAAATATTTTGGCATCAAAAGCGAATTCGAGCAAAATAAGGCAACAACATAAAACAAGTAAAGTTCTCAAATATTAGGCAAAATGTTGCAATAATATAGTACCGCATACTGGCATAGAGGCTAAAATTTGACTGCTAAGTAATGAACTGCTAATAGCCTCATATCATATCCTAATAGCAAACAATAAACTTCCAAATTAACACCAGGGGATGAAAATCAGACAATAAATGTGCATCATGTGCACTAATGCACTATGTAAAGCGTATAAAGCTGAGATGATTCATAATGGAACAGGCTCTATGTTCAATCTACTGTGCAACTCCTAAGCTGCTTATATTCAAAGTGCATTGATATTTGATAATCCATGAAGTGAGCATAATGATGACTAGAAGCGCCCGGCGAGGTCACGCTCAGAATAGTCCACCTATCGGCTATTAGGTACAAAAAAATCAAAATCAGCTAATTGACACGCATTCTTCGCCATCAAAAATTAAAAATCTCGTAGCTCAGGCTTGCATGCTCCGAAAGACGCGCTGAAATCTGAGCTGAGCTTGGTATAGCAGTCTACTATGCAATTAGCGCTACAAGTGAACCAATCACATTACTTCAATAATAAGCTAGACTGTATCAGATTGACAACTAACATCGTTTGGTCCTAGGGCAAGATTTGAACTTTATTCTACGTAATATCCTTAGCCAATTAACCATTTTAAAAAACAAGATCAATAAATCAACTAATCTCACGGTGTCCTTCAAATAAGGCGGTACTCTCTTTCAAAAGAAATAGATCAATAACCAGAAATATAGGGATAGAAATCACAGAATACAACGAACAGAAATAATAACAATAAGAACAATAAATATTTATTCCATTTTGGCGTTCAAGGACGTCATCGGGAGCCAGGAACAGTCAGCAAAAAACAAAATTCCAAAAAGGGGAAAACAATTGAAAAAAGAGCAAAAACAAGAGTCGACATACATGACTCGACCATGTTGAGATGTGGGTACTTAGTGCACGGACTCTTCACAGTGATGTTGATGTAGCGCATCTTCAACCAGCCGGTGGGATAATTAGGATCAGGAGGATTGACGTCAGGGGGGGGACTGTCGCCAAATATGTTGCGACGAACTCGACGAATGCTGGCGAGCAGCTGATCACAGCGGTGGCCTACGATGTTGAACCTAGAAACAACAACACGGAGACGTTTGTTTTATTTCACACACAATACTTTCAATGTATAGTAACAATATATTTAATATATAGTTTATTGTATACTTCTATACATGCAGTCAATGGATGCGGATGTTAAGCTTGATCTTACATGCTAATATTGTGGAAGCCAGTTGTCTTCGTGCATCTAGTTTTTCATTTCTTTATGTAAATTGTATGTTGAACTGTCAAAAGATGAACAATATCTCCGTAAGACATTTTTAATGCAAGAAAACGTAATCGTGGAGGAAAATCTACAATATGCATTACGCAAGCGGGCTGTAGTGCTCACATGATGTCACTTCCTATAGACAACAACCCCGCTCACAAATGGTTAACCCGTAGTCTGATATTTTAGTTTAAATGCACTTTGCAACTTTGCGACGCTGCGACTTTGCAAATTTGCTTAGCAAAGCATCCACTCCAGCCTCCTCCTCGACACTCAGCGAGCCTCGACGAGTCTGTCTGGCATGGCACTATTTTGAAGCCTTTTCATCATTTCTCTTCACTATAACGCAGCAAAACCTATGAGGTATTAAGGCTGCAAAGTACAATATCAGAGAAACCCATCATAATACACTATCGGCTAATTTCACAAAATAGGTGATTCATGTAGGCCTAAACAGTCATGAGGCTGCGACCTTGAATAGCAGCCAACATGAATGCAGCATAACTCAATGTAGGATCTACATTAGGTAGTTTTTAAATGTTGCCATGTTTGAGGCCATCTGCCTCTAGTCTCGGTTGACAGGTAAAGCAGATAAAGGGTACACGCTGCCAAGCGTGACTATTATAGAGCTCTAAGATTATAGCGGACCAATGTATCAGATGAAAAGCCAGAGTAGCACCACTCTACGCACAGACATTTCAGCCACGTCAGTGCCATCAATTCTTTACACTATAGTAAAGCATGCAATCTATACAGAATTGTAGTTCTTAGTATTGATAAATAACATTATACTATATATATTTTAGTATTCACGCTTGTAATATGAATATAATCAGCTCGCAATGGTGTCAGCTTACAATTAGTTAAAACTGCATTATGCAGCATGAAAATATCAAGCAAACAATTTCAATCAATATCATGCTAATTTATCAATATTTGATATTAATTGTAGCTAGCTAAAATAATTACCAAACTAAGCAAACCACTAAGTTCATTTCAAAACAGTCAACTGTATTTTACGTGTAATGGAAATAAACTTTTACAACTGAATAAAATTGTCTAAAAATAGAACTTTGAAAACTCTTTCATTGAAACGCAACCATACTATGTCTCACTAAACACGACTTTCAAAAGCAAAATACATAGTAATTAACAAACAATAAACATGATAAATTTGAAAACATTAGAACAATAATTTTCAAAGCAAAACACACCGGAAGGTGAGCGGGTCGACGTGAAAAGTCAGGTTGGTAGTTCGGTATCTCTGGGGCATCGGCCACGGAGACCCTGGGTGGACGGGAGGGGCGTGTTTAATGTTGAACTTCAGATCTGCAGACGCCTACAGGTGCATTGATCAATCAATCAATCAATCAATCAATCAATCAATTGATCAATCAATCAATCACTGACTCAAGATCTAATACTGCTTCAATGGAATCGCCAAATTCCGCCACATTGACTGCAAAAATCCACTCAGCAAAAATATTTCAACAACCCCCATGCTACAGCCAGCAGTAACATATATATATATAGTCTAATTACATCGCATCCTTGCATCCTTATCCGTGCATCCTTATCCCTTGCATCCTTATCCGTGCATCCTTATCCCTTGCATCCTTATTCCTTGCATCCTTATCCCTTGCATCCTTATCCGTGCATCCTTATCGGTGCATCCTTAGGCTAGCATCCTTAACTTTGCATCCCCATTCTTTGCGTACCTATCGCAGCATACTTATCCATGCATAACTGACAGTGCCAATTAATCCTTGCACGCGTCATGCTCGCACTCATGAAATAACTTTCAGTAAGTCTAACGAATCATCTACTCACGCTGAGCCCGTACGCCTGTGAATCGTCGAACCACTTCACGTCGCGCCTGACCGCCTGATCAAGGAGTGGATTCACCCGCGACGCGTTCACCTCGGTCCCCAGCCCCGGGGGCCTCACCCTCTGCAAGCCCAGCGTGGTACCATCCGCCCCAGCCCTCTGCAAGCCCTGGACGGCACCATACGCCCCTCCACTCTGCCAGCCCCCCATTGCCCCAGGATTGTGTGCAGGGGCGTTGGCTCCGGCCGCCAGCGAAGGAATCAGTTTAAGTCGCATTCTTTCACGAAGGACCTCGAGCCGCAATTGCGCGATATTGCCTTGAGATTGATCGTCGGCCCTTTGTGGAACCAAATCGCTCGAGGAAGAAGCCGTGTTGTTCGCTAGAGGGATCGAGTCAGCATTCGATGGCATGGCGTTGCGCTGGGGCAAACTTGGGTCAACATTTCTCAGCATGACGTCACGCTTCACTAGCACTGAGCCACTATTACGTAGTATGTTTGCTTCCTTAGGTAGCAAGTTATCTTCCTGATGTAGCATGTTGCTTTTCTCAGGCAGCATTGCAGCATCTTTAAGCAACGATGTATCCACTTCAGGACGTAGCATCTTAGGTCCAGCTTCTTTATTCAACGTAGCATCCACTTCGGGTAGTACTATTTTAGGTGCAGCGTCTTTATGCAACACTGTATCCACATCAGGTAGTAGTATCCCAGGTCCAGCTTCTTTGCCCAACACTGCATCCACATCAGGTAGTAAGATCCTAGGCGGCATCACGTCGCCTCTGTGCTGCACCGTGTCACCATTAGGCAGGAATGCCGTGTCCTTGCGAGAGGTCTCGTCGCTCTGTGTCGCCCTCTGTGCGCGGTACAGCCGCTGACCGCGGCGATGAGCCGCGCGGCTCTCGAGCGCCTTGTGTCGCGATTGAACGGGAAACGGCGCCGGCGGTACGGCTGCAATGTCTGGACACAAGAAGCGAAACAACTCAGAATACTTCAACTTTAACTTCACCACCGCACTCCAAGCACCCTACTTAGTTGCACGGCTGACAAATTTAAACTGCCTTCGCCAAGGATACACGAAGCGGCTCAAAATCTTTGCAGCGGCCGGAATTCGAACCTACACGCTGTCGCACTTGTGATCCGCGACTTAGATCACTCGGCCACAACGCTTAAGCCTTGCACAGTATGTAAATATATAGGCTGCCTCATAAATATATACATCTTCTATTCACGCATCGGTGACACAGAAAATAATGATAAAAAGTATATAAGCAAAAAATTAATGCCCACGATACTGTAAAGGCACATAACATATATGACTGCCATATCACTGCCGTCCTGTCAAAGTAATCATAAATGTATCAAAAATATATTTAGCTTATGGCCCTTGAAATATAAAGTTTATGCTACATATAGCAGAAACTCTCTAGATAATAGCGTAACGGGCTCTAGATCTATGCCGTTGAAATAATATTGCGGATTAGTAATTTTCAAACGAAAAAAAGCATACCACGGACGCACTAAAGGTATCCATAGTTGTTAACAACTCAATACAAGTTGCAGAATATTCGCAAACTTCATTGCAAAAAAACTAACCCATCGAGCATTCAAATTCCTACGCAAATTCAAATTCCTATTTAAATTCGAATTCTTACCGGCGTCTTTGTTCGTTTCCCACGCCTCTAGATCAGCAGCGTCTGCCGACAGCACACGTCTGATGCAGAGTAGGGCGCAGATTATCAACGGGACATTCCACTCTCTCAGGCCTCTCAAGTCTTTCAGCACCTTGGCCATCACTGATCCAGCTGGTGATCACCTGTGGCACTACGCGTCGAAGCCTTAACTCCCAGTTACGTATAAAATGAGAAATAATTGCATCGATCCGCGAGTGGTACGTCTCGCTAGGCATATATTACATTAGATTACGCTGTAAGTCGGAAACTTTAGTTTAATAAGATTTAGCGCAAAAAAAGATTAATTATCAAAAGTAGCAGCGGCAAACTATTTTACTACGTCCTAAGCATTTGTTCTAGGCAGAACTGGCGCTGAGGGATTAGGTGTCTGTCATTGTGTCATACCACAGCGCAAACCTTGGTTATCAAAACCTGCTCACTCGCTACAAATAATTTATCGTATTCATTTTACTAAAAACTTAAATATAATAAAAATTCGTATTATACATTGCATTCAAACGTAACACCAAAATTACTTTAGGCATATAGCATAATTCCGAGGTGACTTCCTTCTGAAAACTTCAACTCTTAACTAGAAATGTTTATCACCCAATCAAATACTATTTAGCTCTCAATTTCAATCTCATTTCTTTCTTTCATTTTCTATCTCATTTTCAAACACAATCTAGCCATTCGGTCATCGCCAAAAAAAGGAGGCATAAATGTAATACAGGTCTTATTTTCTAACTCTTCATTCACCAGGAACCATATGCAGAACCACTAATGTTAACTGATTGACTGACCTACTAGCTACACTGGTAACAAACCTCTAGTGCTATTTCTAACTAAATCCCAACAGTTAATACAGTTCTAGCGCGGAGCTCGTTAACGCACACAATGCAATCAAGTACAAGCATTAACGCAGACCATATGACGCACGCTACTCCGCTACCCGGCTGTATTAGCTCTACAACCAGCTGAGCTGGCTGTCTTTCATACACAAGAGTACTATGGGACCCAATTGCCAGCCGTCACCTTTTCAGTTTAGCGGCCCAATTTTTAAAAGCAGGTACCGGTACTATAGATTGTGTCACCATTGTGTCACATGTATGAAAACGTAGTCCGAAACTAATCAACATGAAAAGCAGGCAACATAAGGCTCTACAAAAACAATTACAGCAATGAAATTAATGCGCTGTACAAGCAATTATTGTGCAGGTAACAGACTACTACAGTACGCTTTCCTTATAAATTAAACCAATTTCATTGATTGGTGAATGGTAAATGGCAACTAGTTAAAATGAAGGAGGGGTCTTTACGGAAATTTGGCTCAAAGAGCTACTTTTTCTGAAAAGCAGCAAAGAAACTTTGCAAGTCCTCGAAAAATTAAGGATAAACATAATTTACACATTCATTGAGAGAACGAGCAAACCACAACATTTAAATTATATAAGGGGATACTTTGTAATGGGTGCTATAGTGCAGCGCTTTAGGAATGAAATAAATACTTTAGTTATCAAAACTAACTTAAAATCAAATAAAATCATCATGGGATCATCTGTGGCGTCGGTGTCACACAGGTTGCCTTTGCATCTAATATATATTGCTATCGGATCGATAAACTATAGAAATAAACCTGGCAAGGTTAAACTTTGGCTTGTGAAATTTAATCTTAGAAACATAGCCCAGCCAGATCCACACTTCCAAACTACAATTCAGAAAGTTAGATACTAAATTTGTGTAATTTGCATAGTGCATACATCGGTGTCATTACTCATGGATGTAATTATGCAGCAGTTGTGAGCTCACAACATTTCATTACACGGCTACTGGTGAGAGGCTTAATTAAAGCCATCATTGACACAGTCGACAAGCGTTTTTCAGACCCGCTGTGCAATCTACATGTAATTACCATTGAACAAATCCTTGAACTGAACCTGCGGCAGCCTGCGAGAAACAACCTGATTACTGAGACCGTTCTGATATATGAGTTATATGGCTCAAAGCAGCAGCTGCATCAGCAGCAATCTATAAATAGAACGTTCGGAAACTCCAACCAAAGCGAAGACGCGATCAAAACCAAACTCTAGCCCTATCTTAACGCAGCCGTAACCCTGACTTGCCAACCCTAATGCAGCCCTAACCCTGACTTGCCAACCCAAATGCAGCCCTAACCTTAACAACCCCTAGCAGAACCCAGGAGACTTCTGGTTACTTCATGCATTTAGCCGCTACCAGACCCTTGAATCGCATTAATGTGTATGACTATTTTTATAGTTGTACACAGTAGAAATGCTTTAATGGCGATATGATACTCCAAGCAGAAACGAAATGCTTTATTCATCTTCAAATTTAGTCTTAGTTCTACCAACCACAACCTACAAACTATACTTTCCTTGCTATCTTTAAAGCATGAGTATACAAATGGCATGTAAAGCAGAAACGTTGTACAATGTACATACATGTACATAATACTGCGGGCCAACAGTTTTGCTAGCAGTTCGGCTACCAGTTTTCAAAAGTCAAACCTAGATGCCGTTCAGTACTTACGATAAATTTTTAAAGTGATCTTTAGAATCTAGAACCTAATCAACATCAAACGCAGTCTAAAAATGTGAGTAAAGTCTCAAACAGATTTATAGCAAAGTTTTATCATTTAGCCTAGTAATTTACTGTAGCGCTAAAAAGTCAAAAAATTCATAATCAAGATAGTAGGTCCAATTCTGAGCTTGGTTCATTGGCATGTATATATTTAAAACTAAGGTGATTAGAATGTAAAAGTGTACATTCTGTGATCAGGATGTAAACCAGTCGGAGATAGAAACTAACTATTAGCGAGTGTCGCATAAATTGAACAAGTCGCATAGAATAACCCACTAAACCCACAGTACTCTTAAACTTGATGCCTGCCTAACTGCGTATGCCTAGTTAACGAGGCATACCGTAATAAGATGATCGCATAGCTTCCCCTCTGTATCCAGATCTATGCGCGTTACATAACATTTTTAATGCGGTTGATTTGTGACATTACAGTAGGTTAATGCAATTACATAAAATACAAATAACAAATCTTAACGTATAATCCAATTACAAAATGCCGTAGCAAATATGCTTATTATATACAAACATTTAATATAAATAGCAATCGGGCTTTTCCTAAATCATTGGTACCGTAAATAAAAATTTTGTACGAGTGCAGTAGTAGACTTACCGTTGTTTTGATTTACGCTTTAGAGTACGCGCGCTACGCTGAATGGCCTTTGATCAATTTAATCCTTAATCCGTGTCAAATTATAATTTTAAAAAACACTAGGCCTATTTGTTTATTTATTCCTTCTAAATAGGCCTATATAATCTGAAATCAATGATGCGTGTCACTCGGTCAAGGTTGCAGTGATACCAGATTTTCTTATCTGCCTCTCCTTTCATTTATTCAAAATTTATTAGTTTTACTGCATTATAGTGAAGCAAAATGATGAAAAAGGCTTCAAAATAAAGCCATGTCAGACAGACTCGTGAAGGCTCGGTGCATGTCGAGGAGGCTGGAGTGGATGCTTTGTTAAGCAAAGTCGCAAAGTTCATTTGAGTCAAAATGTCCGACTAGGGGTCCATTTAGGTCCTATAATAGTGATTTAAGTACTCCTGAACAAGTTTTATGAATTTTGCAACTGTTCAGGAATATGATACAGCAAACTTCTGGATCGACACGCATTCTGATTTTATCGCAGCTTAATAATGCGTACAATGTGAATACGTGAATAAATGCCATTTATCAATAGGTTTTCAATCATGAAATAATTACATATTTAACATATAAATAAAAAACTTAAGTTGACACATCAAAACGCGATTTCGTGAAGTTCCTAGACTACAAAATTGTCCCCTAAAAATTCCGCAAAGTATCTGAAGCTAGGCTAGTTCATTTTCATGATGTGAAGCAAACGAATGTCCTGCAACGAGATGGCCTTCTACAGCTCATCCAATGCCTCTGAAGCCTCGACTAATTCTGATAGCTGTTCCTCCCTGAAATAAAAAACAGAACACAACATAAACATAGTTTTTTAAAGCCATATTCATTAAATAAGAGCCAAATTATAGAAAATATTACATCAATACGTCACGAGTAAAGCCGCGCTTCATCGAACCTACGCTCTAAAAATTCAAGTTCAATTTTCAATATAAGGTTTGAGATAAGATCAAGGATCAAGATAACCATTAATTGTAATACTAAATATAATTACAGAGAGAGCAGAAGTGGCTTGCTAAAGCCAACTTACCTTATAAAACCCAACCGCAGTACTTTTTGTTATCATTTGTTGTTATTTGCTTTGGTAAGTATAGTGAAAGGGTTTTGATTTTGGAAGGTGTTTCGTGTATTATCAGTTTAAAGCAAAACACTTGCCTTATAAAACCCAATAACTAAACAATCTGCAATAATGTTGAAAATATATCATCAGCTTTTTAATAAAAACAGCTTAAAAAGTCCCCGCCCTAGGCCATGACTTCTATGACATGACGTACACGACTTTCTTGTCGTGTCGGCCGCGGTGCGCGCGCGACGCTTGTCGCGAGTCGCGTGGTCCGACGTCGCGGATCTGACGACTGCGTCAAGCAAGTCGTCGCCTCCCTCTGACTCCGACCCGTGACCACTCGAGAACTTTGGCTTGGCCAGGCTGCTCTTGCCAGACACCTCCGGCTTGCCCTTATCTAATAAAGAGAAGAACAATACTGGGTTTCAAGTACGTTTCAGCGTCTAGTGACGTCATCAATATCTATTTTAAAAAAATGTTAAATGGGATGTAGGCCATGGTTCAGTCAGCGATTCAGCCGGAACAATTAAATTTTACTCCATGACGCTTGTCGGTCCATGACGCCGGGCCCTGAGCCCGTTAGCTACACGGCTATGTATGGCTCACAATTAAAACTATCTTCAAGACGATAGCCTACGTTATTGTTCTGCTACCATTGACCTTGTCTCTGTGAGTTAACACCTGCGACAGCCGATAACCTGCATTACCTGCTGAGTGTAACGGTGCCCGGGGTCACTATTGTAACTCGGATGCGTCTGTCATGCTTGAAATAAAAGAGGTGCTTTTTTAGTAAATTTCCAAACAGAGAACATACATAGATAATATACCAAAGATATAATGTATCTAGCGAGTATTTCTTGCACGTCTAGGCCCCGGGCATCAGCAGTCACAACCATGTGAATTATTTTTGAAAACGTTACAGTTCAAAACAGAGATCTTTCCAAACTAGATAATATACCAGAGATAATACTGTACCTAGCGAGTATCGTTTGCGCGCCTTTGCCCCGGGCATCAGGAGTGAGGACGTCGCCTCTGGACCCAGCTGCTTGGAGGTCTTCAGCAGCTTCTTGAGGTCGTCCTCACGTTCTCTGTCCATCGGCAGCGTCTTCGACTTGGCTGCAAAGTTCTCCGTCTGATGCGGATACAAAATGTTTATGGAAGTCACAACCAGTATTATAATGCTTGCCAGTGCTGGTATAGTTGCATAGTATATGACGTCACATGCTGATTTATGCTTCAATAAGAACTTCTCTTATTCTATATATTTCTATAAATTTATGCTCGAGAAGGAATCGCATGCAGAGATGAAGAGAAGGGCCGAGGATTGGCTAGGGTGGAAGATTTGGACACCAAAGACCTGCCATATGGCAGAGCACTGAAGAAAAGAGGAAGAACTTCAGTCTTCTTAATTTAATTATGGCTGATCGCATCACAATAGCGCAGAGATCCAGCTTATATATTACATGCATTAGCTCAGGCAGTCGCTGTAGCCAGCAGTGACTTAGCTTATCACTAAACCAATCGTTTGATAATACATAGGATAAACGATCAATGAGCATGTTTCCTGTTATTAAACGACAGATTAAAATCAAAGTTCTACTCAAGTTTCAACGCTATCTATGAAAAGCTTGGAAAAGTTGGTGATCCTATTGTTGCACTGAACCTGAATTTTGATGTTGCCCTTCCCTGCCTCCTTTACGCACAGGGAGCCTTGCCACCGCTTACAAAGTTTGGCGCAAAGTCCATTGATCATCCTTGGAGCAGAGTTTTCATGAAAATTTTTGACACATATGATACCAAAATTGTTGCTCAGTGTAAATTCTACACTGGCTATTTGCCAGTGGAGCACGTTGTTGCACTACGCAAAATAAATTTTTTGGAATCGCTGAAATTAAGCCCTTGTTACATATTGAGAGCTCTATGTGATTTATCAGGCCAGGGTGAACTGTCACGACTAGCTGCTTCTTACAACGTATCAACGCAGTCGTTAGTGCTCGACTCGTCACGTATCAGTAATGACTATTTCGCTAATTGTGTGAACGCTATCACCTGATATTATGAATTTCATTGAAATTTAGCTCGCACTGCAACTGTATGTTTATGTAAATTTCTATTTCTTTATTGTGTTCTGCATTGATGGTGAATAAAAGATTATTATTATTATGGTGGTTTCAAACTTCATAATTGACATACATGTATTTTTTAACAAATGCCAGGTTATCTGATTGTCATTTTTTTGTCAAATATTCCATCAAAAAGTTTCACAAGAACACTAAAATCATACGCCAAACGTTGATGGAAAACCAAAACTTATTTATTTATGCAAACAAAAGTACAAACAGAAGATATGTGTGTGGAAACAAGATGCGCCTTATCATCATCAGCATCATCCGTTTTTCCCATCCATTTTTCCGTACTAGCACAGGCTGGACGTTCGCAACAATAAATTGCAATAAACAAACCTGATAAACACTTTGCAAGCCCACCTCGACGATCATTTTTCCTCGTGTTTTCTTGCGTTCCTTCTGGCTGGCCTTCTTCTCGCGCTGCTGCAGCAGTTTGTCGCGTGTCGTGCGGTACTCGAGCGCAAACTCGCTGAGCGTCTTGCAGAACGCCGTCACCTTGACCTCGCGCGCCGCCTGGGAAGGATAGCCGAGGAACAGCAGAAACTTCTGGAACCTAAGACAAGAGGAGAAATATCCTCTTCCTTATATACATTTGAGCATCTACAATTGCTGCGTGATCGTCGTGACGACATGGGTTATGGACAAACAAAATGTTATGGACAACTGAAGATTGTTTGATTTGTATGCCCTTTCGGACGCCATTCGGATAATAAATTATCTCCGCATAATCATGTTCCACTAGTGACACTTGTATGTTTAACAGCGACTAAATAAGTGTCTAAACTATGAAAATGATCATTCAATGAAGCCTTGTAACTTAATAAATGCTATGCGAATGCAAAGTCAAAGCTATCGCGAGTTAACGAACAAATTTAACAGGAAAAGCTGAAAAAACTTATGCTTACGTGAACACTATTACTGCAAATAATGGTTATACTGAATATAACAACGCAATAACCGATATATAACTGAATATAACAACGCAATAACCGATATATAACTGAATATAACAACGCAATAACCGATATATAACTGAATATAACGGGTGCAATAACCGATATATAACTGAATATAACAACGCAATAACCGATATATAACTGAATATAACGGGTGCAATAACCGATATATAA
>JAQIWG010003745.1:0-17273 GCA_034695025.1 Chamaedrilus cognettii | reverse complement strand
ACTTGAGGGGAAAAATTTCGACCCCCCTTGCTCTTTTTCAGCAAATCTAACCCTGTTCAGGGGTACACCCCCCCAATTCCCCCCCCCAATGGGGGGACCCGTGTAAAAAGAAAAAAATTGGGGGGACATCCCCCCAACTTTATCTTACACACCCCCATTCACAAATTCCTGTATAAATCACTGTGTGGATGCAACCATGGAGGACACTTTGAACATCAGTTGTGACTGAATTTGTGGTCTGTTTAGTCGTCACTGGACTGTCAGGGCGCAATGCGTAGCAGCTAATGTGGAAACTTTTATTTTCAGTATTTTTTTTAAACGGCCATAATTTTGTGAAAATTACTCACATTTCTCAAATTTCCAGGTTGGTGTAGATATGGCTACAGTTGTGTGTAAAATTTCAGACGAATCGGGTAACTTTTGACCGAATTATGACAAGTTTAAAGTGTTCTCATTTTCATTCGGACAGGGTGTACAATGTATTTACATGTAACATGTATCAGATGTATACATGTAACCCAACACGTGTAGCATTTTGTTATAGTAAAGTAATACTATGCCATTTCATATTATCTAATCGCAGTGACGGATCCAGGAAGCCCTGGGAGTCATGGGGGCTGTGGCCTCCTCTGCTCTGATTAAAGTATAATATTTGACATCAAATTTTGTTGTTTAAAACCAAGAATGGTCCACCACTCGGATTGTAGAGGGAGCCACGATGTTCTTGAAAAAGTAGTTGGTCGCAAGAAAAAGAATAGACATAACCACCGTTAATTTAAGAATGACTCCAGTAATGAAAAAGCTGTTTTTGACATAGCAACACTTGGAAAAAAGCTCAATTCCTGCCCCCCCTCCCCATAAGTTTCACATGGATGAGAATAAATGGCTTGCCGCCTTGAACATGGAAAATCATCGGGGGGAAGATACCCCCCGTTCCACTTCTGGACGACTGGATTCGCCACTGTGTCATTGATTATGACAAAATCATTGATAACGATATAATGCCTGCGGTATAAAATACAGTGAACCTTTAGCAGGTTCATAAAAGATCATAATACACATAAAAATGCAAAGTAGTACAATACAAACAGGTGGCGAAGCATGCATTTGAAAACAGGGACTATGGACTGTCATGCAAGGGGCAAAGCGTTTCGGATGGACAATACTAACACACGAGGGGCTGGCACGGGCACATCACCCCACTTATAAAAATCTAAATACACAAATGAAAAACAACACATCAGCACTGAAAACAAAATTATTTTCGGAGGGGGGTAAGAGCTTTTCGGGTCATCCTCCATGCGTCTTTGCAACGTTTGAATACATCAGGCATGGCTGCAAAGCAGTGTATAATAACGTATCAGTCAGATCATAGGCTTACTGTCACTGGTTCAGTGTGAAAACGTTCACAAAGAGTCCAACGTTTTTGGAAAAAATATATATCAAGCAAATTATAATGAGGTGATTTAAATTTCTTTCACCAGTTCCCGATGTGAGGCTTAGACGACGAAATGGACGCTAAACTTTCGACTATTAATAAAACTGATTGATGCCACTTTAGCGAGCAATTCATTGTCAACAGAGCCCCAGATCAGTGTTCCCACACGATACTTACGTTTCACTAAATCTGATGATATTTGACTTGATATGGTGATATCGCACTGTATCTAATTACAGTTCCATGATAAATATTTTAACTGGGGAGTGGGAATGGATTATGTCGAGAAAGCGATTGTGAGAAAATACATAGATTTGAACGGACATAAATCCAATTTCGGTATTTCGAAACGCAATTCTGCGCAATTTTGCCCGGATCATGCATTCAAGCCCCCTGGAGGTATTTAGAGATTTCTCTAACTTAACTAAATTTTTGTAAATCTGGAGATATTCCGTCTGCATCGACTCGAAGCAGTACTTTCTCGGTAGCACCAAAGACCACGGAACAAGAACTAGAAATAGGATCTGTTCGCAGAGTATGCAGTATTGACTCCCTAAAGCCGCCATCTTTCCACTCGGTATTGTATGGCTTGCACTGCGGCATGCTGCTATGATAAGCGTCTGCAGAGGCCCTTGTGCACATATCACGCCAACTTCAGAATGTAGCTTTTACAATCTTTACTATGTCTAAGGCCTCCTTTCCACGATGCATATTTTATATGCAATTTTGCATGCAATTTTGCATGCAATTTTGCATGCAATTTTGCATGCAATTTTGCATGCAGTTTTGCATGCAAACGTGTTAGAAAATTACAATAAAAAATGTCAGTTGTCATGAATGCATGGTTTGCATGAAAGCCAGTTAAGGACATTTTACATTGTAATTTTCTTAACATGGTAGCATGCAAAATTTCATGCAAAATTGCATGTAAAATATGCATGGTTGAAAGAGACGCCGACCAAATCCTCACCATAACCTAACCCTAACCCAGCCCTAACCCTAAGATGCTGACCCTAAAGAAGCCCTAACCCTAAGATGCTGACCCTAAAGAAGCCCTAACCCTAAGATGCTGACTCTAAAGAAGCCCTAACCCTAAGACGCTGACCCTAAAGAAGTGCTAATCCTAACCTGGCACAGGTTCTATTTTCGTGCTGGCCATGTCGCGATTGCGTTCTAAAGCGGTGTGCGTGGTTACGTGCACTCCTACAACCGCTTGTGCTGCTGTGTGGTAGTGCACGCCTGCATTAAGCGTGAAACCGATCACGGTGGCGTAAGCCTACGCAGGCCTACGTTTTAAAGGCGAAGCAGTTGTACTACGCCTGCTTTAGAAGAAGCAGGCGTAACGCTGCACTTGTTTTATCAGGGCTAGATTTGCTGAAGAGAGCTAGGGGGGTCGACTCTTTCCCCTCTAATCCGACCTCACGAGCGGGGAGGGGGGGTGCTGACAGCAACTTTTAGCGAACTAGGGGGGTTCCAACGTGAACTAGGAGGGTTCTAGTGCGAGCTAGGGGAGTTTAACCCCCCCAACCCCCCCGGCAAATCTAACCATGGCTAACTTAATCCAGGGTCCGCTTCTTGTTCCTAGTCATCTACAGACCTCGACTCTTTCTGCGCTTAACCAACATCCCACCCAACGCCAACACCGCCACCAGCAACACTACGCAGCAGGCCGACACCACCCCCACGGCTATCAAACACCCCCTGCCCCCTCCCTCCCCCCCTGGTCGCGTAAGTCTCGCGTAGAAATTGGGAACGAGATGGTTCCAGAACTCGACGCTGTCCGGTCTGTAGTTGAGCTGCATCCTGGAGGACTCGGATACGATGCGCATGACGTTCACGTTGGGGACGGTCGCGTTAGGGAGGTAGGGGGTCCAGATACCGGAGGGTGGGATTTTGGAGGTCGAGGGAGTGGGAGTGAGACCGGAAGGAGTCCTGAAAGGGGAGCAATGACGCACTTTGCTTCATTATTAAGTAATTAATTATAAACAAATCGAGTCTGCAGGCTTATTTCAGTTCAAATTAAAAGAGGATTTTTTGTTAAATTCAAGATTGTGATACCAAAATGCCGCAATCAAAGGCGCCGATCTTTTCTCAAATTGAGGGGGTTGCCCCTGAAGGCCGGGAAACAAAGAATTGGCTTGCAGCGCAGAGCTCCTCGGGCGAGTCGTAAAAGCCGACTAAAGAACAGGAAGCGGTTCTCTGCTGGTACTCACAGAAATGGACTGTCTATACTCGTAGTTTTGTGCTACACAATAGTCTAAAAAAACAAAAAAAACAAGAGGGGGTTCAACTATATTTATACAAGTAGGGAAAATAATTGTGTAAAAGTGTCGTATGTGACACTGTGTTGTATATCGATTAGTAGTCAAATATTGCGGTAGGAATCAGAAAAGTCGTTTCAAAGTATTGTTGTCCGGTGCTCCCAGATCCCCTCCGGATCGACATTTAAGAACAGAGCACCATGGCATATAAAAAACATTTTGCTTATTTAACTTTTTTAGTGTGATTGTTTAGAAATTTAGCCTACAGTATAAGCAAGATAGCGAGTTTGTCAAGATTTTCCAAAGTTTTGTTTGATGGATTGGCTACTACCCAATTCTAGATGCCAAGAAGATATTGCTATGTATGCACAAAGAAATAAAAATACTAACTCGTATCAGCTACAAAGTAAGAAAATATTCTAAACAAGTCACATAATAGATTTACTGTAGATTTAAGTAGATTTCTTATCATGTAGTTTTACTATTATAATATATTACATTATGATATTTTTATAATATTTATTATTATTATATTTATTATTCTTCTTTATTAATATTATATTATTATTATATTTCTCTTTACGTAGATTTTATTTTTACGCAGGATAAAGTACAAATGAATATTTACCCGTAAGTGGCGAAGTTGGCCCAGTACTGCATGACGACACGACTGATGCGCCGGTCCTCCTCAGAGTAACTCGTCCTCACTGCATCCTCCACATCCACGCCAGTGAAGGGAGAGCCAAATATGTAGTTCAACTCGACCTACACGCACCATCAGCAACAATAATTGACTGCAACACAACTTCGCGACAGCCAATCAAATAATTAATCCTCAAGCCTGACTCCGCCCATCAAGAATGAGTGTAGGCCTGAAGTATCAATGGCGTAACTTTGAACTGAAAAGTGGTGATGACAAAATGACAAGTCCTTAAGGGACGTTATTTGAAGAGCCTAAAACACATAAAACATGATGAATGTTTAATTTGCGATAGTTTTCAAAAAGTGTTAATATGACACGCTCAAATTGTAGTCAGAAGCATTAAATATGTCGTCGACGGCATTACATATGTTGTCGGCAGCATCAAGCAAGTTGTCGACAGCAATAAATAAGTAGTCGGCAGCATCAAGCAAGTTGTCGACAGCAATAAACTAGATGGAAGCACAGTACCCGTGCATAAACGGCGTGCGCGCAGGCCCCCACGAGTAGATAAGCACGAGTTTTGAAATTTACTGCAGGATTTACCCATTTTGAAAAGATTAGGCAAATATCTACAACATGAACACAGAACACATTTTCTGTGATAAAGAGAAATAAAAAAAAATCTAAATCTGGGGGGCTCCAGGGGGCACAGCTAATTCTGTACAAATCCAAGCGTAGCTATGTAATCCGGGCTTAGTGCGCATGTTCACAATTTTTTTTTTTAAATCCATTCAGTGGCGGCTGAGTTTTTGTGGCGAAAGGGTTTTGGCCCCCCTACTTTTATAAAAACCGATCGCCCATCTCATGTATGAATATTTTGTTAAAACATATATAGGGCAATTTTTACTAAGTAGTAAGTGGAATAAACTGGTGCAAAACGCACGCAAATCGGACTGATAGTAAAAAAGTTACCGTGATTCATGTAAAAGTGCACACAGTGCCCCCCTGGACACCCTGACAATGTTTACAATGAAATTTTTTTGCTGGAAGCATTTTCGTTAACGGGAAAAATGTTTTGACCCTTATTCTAGACTTATAGGTCAGAAGGCAAGTCTCCAAGAATGCGCCAAAGATCCGTAAAAAAAGAAAAATAAAAATAAAAATAAAGGTACCAGGCCGAAAGAATACGGCGTTCGCCTATCGGCGCGCGCCGTAATGAGTTGTCGGCAGCGATCAAATAGTTGTCGATAGTTGACAGAGTTAAGTAAGTTGTCAGCAGCATTAAATCAATTAATCCCTTTCAAAGAACATTATATTGCCAGGCTGTGGCCGAGTTCCTCAAAACGATCATGACCATTCACTTTCAGTTCACTGGCAGCTGCGCGGCGCGTACTGCGCAGAGTGCAGCATCGATCAGCTGCAGTAGATTGTTTTACTTCTGCCGCATTCAGATTTTAAACTTTTTATCAGCCGGCCTTCGGCTTTTTATCGGCCGCCTTTGGTGAATATCACCAAAGTTAAGAGCGGGATTAAACCAGATTAAACTTCATTTTCACCAGGATTAAGTAGCCGACACCAAATTACACATTCACCTAACCCCTGCAGGTCGGGGAACAAAGAATTGACCTGCAGCCCAGAACTCCGCGGGCGAGTCGTAAGGCGACTTAAGAGGGGGAGCGGTTCTGTGCTTGGTAAAACCGAGGCCGAGGCACAGAACCGGACGGCAATAGTCTTTGTTACTACACATAGTCCTTAAACTCGCGGGGGAAGAAGAAGAGGAACACGTTCACCTGATGGTGGTTCATCTTCCAGTTGTTTGGCGCCGAGTGCGTGTCGTTGAGCTTGAAGGTGTAGAGGAAGGTGGCGACGCCCTGCTCGGCCGCCAGGGACGCCACTTGCACGGTCGGCGCGAGCATCGACATGTCTGTAATGAGCTGCGCATACAGTCACCGGCTCGTGAGACTGGGGCCATTTACATATTATATAACGTTTGAGGGTGGGTATGTGGGCAGGGATTTTGTTATAACCCGTTATAAGAGGTGGGTCAGTAGGGGACAAGCCATGCTAAGTTCGTCAGCCCTGCAAGTAATCATCCGTTAGGGTGGAGTGCAGTAGTGACGTTGAAGAAGAAGTCTGTGGCGCCGCATTAGCGCCTCCCTGCGGTGATGCTGGACATCTTCTAAGATCCTTTAACGGACAATTCTTTATTTCTAGAGCCTTGACACACGATAAATCATATTTCTTCCCCTTGTTAGCGCCCCTCCCCCTCCCCAACCAGGGAGCCCCCAAGACGCCACCTGGGGCGGTAACAGCCTGGCTACGCTACATATATCACAGCATTTAGTTAAACATTTGATCAGAAGCGCTATTATAATGTACTGATCTTTGCAATATGATTTTTTGATAGTGAAGTTGTGCGATTATTTTATAGATTAATAAAGCTCAGCGGCTGATCAGCTGCAATATACAAAATGTAAAGTTAAAAACGCATTTTCGCCGCTTGGAGCGATCGATGGCACAAGATTCGTCACCAACAATTTTTCGATTGACCAGAGAGGCTTTAACTTGTCATTTTTCATGAACTATATCGGACCTACTAGACTTGGAATGTTGCGATCTCTCTGTTTAGCGGGAACTTATGAACAAGCTGGATAAATAATGATGCCCAATTGGTATTATTGCATGTCATTATAGCTATGTACTTTAGCTGATCTAGATTGTCAATTTGGAGGAAACTATAGTTGATGCTATTATTATCGATTAGATATATCTCAATTCTTTGCCAAAAAAATTCGAAGATAATCAGTAAAATTTCACAGTGCCATTTCTCTTTTTTTTCAGCATCTGTCCGCTTTCGATTGTCTTTCAAAAGCACAGATCTAAAAACAATCGAGCGAGTTGTAACAGACAAAAAGTTTGCACTATACGCTGACGTCCTAACGACTTCCACAGTAATCTCAGCCATTAATCATTGCTAAGCAGATGAGCCGTGTCATCGTTCATCATCTCTGATCGGATTAGTCGACGCGCTCGACATCCACAACGACGTTCTTTACACACGGCGTGTGTTTTATAGACATTAGCGCCCGTGATGCCAGTGCTGGGTATTTATCCCTAGATTTGGATGCTTTCTACATTTCGGGGTCTGATTTTTACAGAAATACCCAGACATCTGTGTATTTTTTATTATAAAATGGCGCATTTAATAATGGGAGCTAGGTATTTTTTGGCCAAGATACCAAGAATCTAGGTATATTCCATTTTGGTCCACTGGCATCACTGGTTGCGCTGTGGTGTGGTCTCGTTCAGATTAGCGATTCTAGGGAGGGGCTTTGGTGGCCAAACCCCCCTGCTTGAAACCCTGCAGGCTGGAGAACAAAGAATTGGCTTGCAGCCCAGAGCTCCCTGAGCGAGTCGTAAAAGGCGACTAAAGAAGGGGGAGCGGTTCTGTGCCGGCTCTCTTGCACAGAACCGGACCGTATAAATTATAGTTTTGGATCCCTAAAAAAAGCAAAACTCCTGCTTGAAGTCTGAACCCACCTAATTATATTTAAACCAAGCCCCCCAAACCACCCCCGCTTTTGGATATCAAGCCTCTCAATTTAGATTTTGGCAAGCTCCCCCGCCTCTAAGCTCTCATGTTTTGCACAGAAAAGCATTTATTTTGACAAAGTAAATTTATTGAAAAATGTTTGTTCTAACTTCCCTCGGTCGTGAGTCGTGCATACATGTAAGTCTAAGAAAAAAAGTCTCAGCCCCTACTCCCTCCCTCTCCCCCCCCCCCCCGCAAGTTTGGCATGGAAGGCTCTTTCAGGTCATGATGATCAGATCAGAGATGACATCTCAAAGACTACAGTACTGGCGAGGGGTTAAAGCCTCTCCTCCCCCCAACTTTTCGGTCTGGATTCGTCACTGGCTTCGCTGCTATGAAAAAGAGATTTAGAGAAGCTTTAGTGCCGGCAGGCCGTTGAAATAACGTAATCTTTTTTGCATGACATCAATGGTAATTATAAGCACAGTTGGAGTCCTGACTTTCACTCAGTAACGATTTTGTTTTATACATATACAGGAGAGACGCAAAAAATCTTTATATTTTTTTTAAAATGTAGTTTCATTTTCTCACAATTTCAGTTTGTCTTACAGAGTTGCGTCCAGTTTTTACGCCGTGGGAACAGACGCATGCAATATCTCAGCAAATCTTCAGCACATACCACTAATTTAGTCTTATAATTAGAAATTAAAGGAGAATAAATTAAAGGATCAACGCTATGTTGCTTGCATGCAAGCGAGAATATTAGATTTCACAAGGCCAAGTAAGCCGTCCAACAGTTTTCTTAACTACTACACAATCCTACACGTTTTCGTACACAACTATTTAATCACCTTTTGTGATCTATTCGTATATGCATCCATGTCATCACACTTGTACAGACACCTGCACAGTGCTCTTTTTGAGCCGGAACGCGCCGGAACGCAGTTCCGGTACCTCAGAAGGAGGCGGAACGACGTTCCGTTTCCTTGGACTGCTAGGCAGGCGGAACGGCGTTCCGGACGGTCCCGCCACCTCTCAGAGCAGTCATTTAAAAATTAAACTTAGAACTGGCTTAACAAGTCAGCCTGCTTGACAGTGTGCCGTGTAGGCCTATCAGGCAGAGATTCGATGACAGACACTATTCATACTACTGAATTACTATATCGACCTATCCGTAACTCTGCCTATATATGTAGGTATATGGCGCACAGTTACAGTTACTTAATTAGCACGATAGGCCTCTTTCACGTTGAATATTGTTAGCGCTATTACTGAACTTCGGTTCCGGTTCCTCCAACAACCAGGCGGAACGGCGTTTCGGCATCTCGCAGTGACCCAAACCTCCCACCCAGCAACCACTGAGAGCGTTCCGCCACCTCAGAGTTTTCAAAAAGAGCTCTGCACCTGCGCCCTGGTGCGGACCGTCGACCGTCGGTTTATACTATACAGAACGCACTTTCTGACACCAACCAGAATATAAAATGTTCTGTCGCGCTTCAAATCGAATGAATTAAGTCAAAAAATGTGCAAACATTGTAAAACCTCATGCATTAAATTTAGGCATCAATGAAAAGAATGTGCTAATTATACTAGCAGCAGACCTTGATGTACTGAAGCCTGTTCTCGAGAGGGTCGTTGACCTTGTTCCAGTTGGTGTACTTGGTGAGCACGAGGTCGGAGATCGTGTCCTCCATCCCAAAGCGCGTCACCATCACGTGGTGCACGGCCTTCACGAACGTTGCGCGGTCAAACCCATCGTTGTAATCCGAGTCTGAACCAAATAAGGGGGGATGAATGTCTATAGCTTTGTATATGTGTATGCCATATTCCCTCCAAACTACCTCACGAGCGAGCGAGGGAAGGGGAATACTGACGGAACTTGTCACACATGAGCACCTTCAATCAAATCCATCTATCCAAATCCATGTACCAGACTTCTCTTGCACTTCACTCATGATCTTAAGCTATACTTCAGAACATTTCACGCCTGATACATTTTTATGCCGCTCATTGTTACATCTGTCACTGTTTTATCGACAATTTGTACAATAGAAAAAAATAAATTTATGCTGGTAGGAGGGGTGCATCCCTCCCAACCCCCCCTGCTAGATCCGTCCGAGTCTGAACGGAACAACAGATTAAGGCTCGCTCTTCCACACAATGTGGAGGGAAAAGTTGGGAAGGAGAGGGAAGAAAACATGGAAGGAGACAGCGGTGAACACTATAAACGTGGCAGAGTAGACAGATATCACAGAATCACAAGTTGTGGAGGGAGTCTCATCATGGGAAACATCCAACCTGTGCTAGCGCGGAAAGGCAGACTTAAAACGTAAATGATGATGATGATGATGATGATGAGATCTGATATAAATTCGGTTCCTACCAATAAAATTTAGATCCGGTTCCTACCGAGCAAAATGTAATCTACATCCAGTTCGAACCAAGACGATATAGATTCGATTCCTACCTAGCAGATATAGATCCGGTTCCTGCCGGGCAGATATAGGTCCGGTTCCTACGAAACAGATATAGATCCGGTTCACCAAACATATCTAGATCTGAATCCTACCAAACTGATCTAGATACGGTTCCTACCGAGCAAATCTCGATCCGGTCTGGCCGGATCGAAGAAATCTGCCTCAAGAAACAACCCCCCCATGTGTTTCGTCAGCTCCTCCTCCACGATCCCCGCCATCAGGGCCCGGACGTGCACCCCCCCCCTCCCCCCCGGCTCACCCTCCCCCGCCCCCTCGCCTCCCGCCCCGGGCCCCTCCGCCTGCCCCTCAGGGCTGGACGTGAAGAGCTCGAGTGCGGGGTGGGGGAGGACGTGCCCGTCGATGACCGGCTTGAAGTTTGTATCGGAGGGATCTATGCGCGGCGACTGGACAACAGACAATTGTTGAAGGGCTTAGTGCATGTAGCACGCAAGTCGGGACTGTTGAGTAATATCGTCTATGTATTTTCTGCTTAAGCTACCTATTATTTAGTGCTCAATAATAAATAAAAATTGGTCGATAAGCAGTAAAAATAAAAATAATTTACTGCACGTCCCAGATTGCTACACTAAGCTTAGACGTACCCTCAAATTCTGTAAATGAGTTTGACTGGATTTATGTTTTGAAGATTGAAATCATATAATGCACGTAGGCCTATGCAGCAAGTCTTTCAATAGAAGCGGCTAAAATGTAAATGGGCTATAACGAGTTATTTCACCTGCGACAGCAGAGAATTAAGCCATATAGTCGCTCTTTTGTATAGAAGGGTTTTACAGGCCGGATGCCCTTCCCGACGCCCAACCTGCCCGATGGTGGCAGCAGCTAGGAGCAGGGCTCCCAGACATAGCTTAATATCATATCTGCGACAATCACATCTGCAACAAGCACCACACACACACCCCGCGGGACCTCTGGACAACTAATAACTCAATTTTCCCCTGCCCGAGGAGGGAACCCACCCGATGCTTGACATCAACAAGTCTTTCCCAGGGAAGGTGCTTGAGACACTCGACCGTGCGCTCGATGGTCGGCCGGTGACACCCGAGCTGGGTGGACAGGGAGTTGACGAACGCCTCGAGGTCTACAGCGCGCCCGTGCGTGGCCCAGAATGCGAGGGGAGACCCGCTCTGGACGATGGCTTGTTGGAAGAGACCTGTGGGACAGCGTGATAGTTAGCTTCTAATCCAATGCGTGCATGAAACCGTCATTTTGTGCATGCATAGCGTGCATAGCAGTCATTTTGTGCATGCATAGCATGCATAGCAGTCATTTTGTGCATGCATAGCGTGCATAGCAGTCATTTTGTGCATGCATAGCATGCATAGCAGTCATTTTGTGCATGCATAGAAAACATACAAGCGGTGAAATAGCGTCAGTTTCATTGACATCATTTCTCGCATTTTTTCGGTGCACGCACAAAAACATGGTTTTAGACATGAGTTGGATGATGTTGGATTATACGCTTCCTTAGAGAGCGTATAATAAGTTCCTTCAAAGTCGATTAAAGCATGAAAGAATGTGTGGAAAAAGCAATTTTATCTAATATTTTTTTTTTATTGTAGCTCATACATAAAATTTAGTTTGGATTATAGTCCACCTATAGCAAAGAAGGTAGTCCATTTTTAGCTAAGATTTAAGCCTGCCTTTATCTTGGAAAACGGCCCACCTTAATCACAGCTCGCCTTAATCAGAGATCACGGCCCAATTTAATCTCGGATCACAGCCCACCTTAATCAGGAATCACGGCCGACCTTAATCAGGGATCACGGCTCACCTTAATCAGGGATCATGGTCCAATTTAATCTCGGATCACGGCCCACCTTATCTCTGATCATAGCCAACCTTAATTAGGGTTCACAGCCCACCTTAATCAGGGATCACAGTCCACCTTAATCAGGGATCATGGCCCACCCTAATCAAGGATCACGGCCCCCCTTAATCTTGGATCAGAGCCGAGCCTTAATCTCAGATCAGACCTTTAGACAGCGGCGACACGCAGAGCAGCCCGACGCTGGCGCCACCTGCGCTGTTGCCAAAGATCGTCACTTTGTTCGGATCGCCGCCGAACGCGCGGATGTTTTTCTGTATCCAGGACAGAGCCTCGATCTGGTCGAGCAGGCCAAAGTTGCCCGGGAGACTGTGATGTCGAGCCGATAGGAACCCTGACATAAACGCGCGGCAACTATTTCGTCTTCACTGCATCATTCCACACACATACGTTCAAACGCGCGCACGCGAGGGTTTTTTGGCCGCATTTTCCACTTGCGCAGGGGTAGGCAATTTGTGCATGTGAGGCACAGATGTTACCACGCCCACCACGTTATCCTATCTGTCGCATCCTCACATCTTAATCCCATTGCTTTTATATCTTTCGCCATCAAATATTTGCAGCTTTTTTCCAATCACCTAATTGTATAAAAATTAGCTCATATTAACAATACAATACACAAACAATACATACATTAAAAATACAATACATCAACAATAAAATACATTAACAACATAACACATAACGATACAATACATTAACAGTGCAATTATTAACAATACATTAACAACAGACTACATTAATAATACAATGCATTAAGATTAAAAATACAGAATACAATACATAAACAATACAATACATTAACAATGCAATACATAAATAATACACTAACAATACAAATACAGAGCATACAATACCGAGTTCTCCGAGTCTGTAGTTGATCGTGACGACGATGACTCCGTACTGCGCGAGGATGTGTCCGACGAATACGCTCCCCGTGCCAACTTTGTACGACCCCCCGTGGATGTATACCATGACCGGGTGAAGCGCTCCGCTCTGCCTCACCTACGCGGCCCGGTGGTGGCGTCGCCAGAATTTTAGTCATGAAAATTATCATCGTAGATGTAAATTTTATTTACCAAAATCACGGGAATAACATGCAGCAAAAATTACATGGTTTATAATAACTATAAATGATACGAAAATCTCTTTCGACTCATTGAAGTAATGCCTGTCGCCAATGGCGGTTCTGGAGAGCGAGGGGGGGGGCGCGGGGGGATAAGGGGGGCAACATAGCAACCATGCTACGACGGGCCCCCATTGTTAGTAAATATATAAAAAGCCTGCGACTGTCGCCTACTTCTCTGGGAGCGTAGACGCTGAGGAATACAAATACAAATACAGATACAGATAAAAGTACTAGACTTAGTACGAGTACAAATACAAGTAGGCCTACAAGTACAAGTACAAATACAAATACAAATACCTCTCTCGGCGCGTAGAGGTTAAGGTAGAGACAGTCCTCGTCCTGCAGCTCGTGGGTCGTGTACCAGAAGGGACGCAGTGACTGAGGACACGCCTTGGAGTAGCGCACAGCGCTCCTCGTCTCTGCGCCCCAGTGGGGGGCCGGGTGGGTCGCCTGCCGCAGCACACCCCCCAATTCGTATCCCCTACAGACTGGGTTAAGAAGACAACAGGTCTGCAGCTCAGAACTTCCCGGACGACGCATCACATTCCTAAATTTATCCCCCGACCCTGCCGACTGGGGTAAAAAGAGAATAGGCCTGCAGCCCTGAACTCTACGCTCTACGATTCAAGCAAACGATGTTTTTCCATCTCCGTTTGCATGACATATTCTTGGTGCGTTAAAAGTGCAATATATATACATACAACTCCTCGGGCGAGTCGTCATAAAAGACTAAAGGGGATGAGGTTCTACGCAAGTCTCTGAAGCACTGAGCCGGAGCGGATAGTATAGTCTAATCTACTAATCTTAGTTACTACGTGTGCAAGTATATAACATGGTCCTTAAACCCTCAACAACGCAACCACCACCATCATTCGTACACACAGTACAAAATTCGAAAATTTTCCGGAAGGGTGAGGGAGAGTTATTGAACCGTCAAGGGAGCATACAGCCCCGAAGAGTAGGCTATGCGGGAGTGGGGCATTTTAAAAAGAAGAGATGAGACGGACATTTAAACGGCGTTTTAAGGGGGCATTTTCACAATTTGAATCAACTTTCATATCATTTCTAATGGCAGTCAATGATTGAAGGATATCTTATTTTGAGTTATTTTAGGGGTAAAAAATACTTTTGCCAGAATCGGGAAAACATGACCCTCTCCCTAAATCCTTCATCCACCCCTCCCCGCCTCAGGTAATCTCCCAGCATGCTCATGTTTTGTAATTCATGACATTATATATAAAAGTCAGGGCATTTCTGAGTTTTTTGGAGGATGTTCAAGAAGAAAATCCTTCAGCTTCAAAACAACCACCGCTAGGTCACATCACAGGTTGCGAAAACATTTAAACATAAAAAAATTTTGAATTCGTTTTCTTTTCGCTGCTAAAATCATTTTCTCTTCCTCTCACCCCTCCACAGTAGAGATCTGAGAGAAGCAATAAGGCTTGGCCGAATTGTTGTTGTTGTTGTTGTTGTTGTTGTTGTTGTTTATTCAAAAAACTTCAGTCAATACGACAGCATACAGTAAATGAGAAAAAAATACGTACAATAAGCAAAGAAAAAATGTAGGAATGTCAAAAAGGAAACAGATAGACAGTTCGAGTAAATCCATACACCAATAATTAAACTGTTAGCTATATGACAAACCTATCGTCACTATAGAAATTATAGATAGAACACCACTTTAAGATACTAAATAGGAAATGAGCAATATCTAGTGAAACTATAAATTAGCAGCAGAGTAGCACAAATATACAGTTGTACGAAATTACGCAAATCAAAGAAATTACGAAAAAACCAAAACTAATTTTATCCCCAAGCCAAAAAAAATAAAATAAAAAATAAAATGAAAAAATAAAATGTTGTGTGTCTGCTATGCTGTATTAAGTGGCGGCGCGTTAACGAGGCTAGGGGGGGCAATGCCCCCGCTTAAAATTTTATGGGGGGGCAGCGCCCACCATTGAATATCGTTCTTGCCCTCCTTGATTGCTGAATTTGCTCCCCTTCAAATTAAGCTTCAACTTTGTAGGCTGTAGGCTGTAGCCATAAAAATCCCCACCTCGCCTAGAACTCATACCAACATGTTAACAGAAACTTTCTAACATCAAACATTACCCCCCCCCCCTTGAATTTTTTAGCGGGCCAATGCCCCCCCTAAAAAGAGGTCTCTGGCACCGTCTGCCCCCCTAAAATAAAACCGCTCCGCCGCCACTGGCTTTATTAAGATTGTCTCCAGAACCATCAAAAGCAGCATCAAATCTAATGAAAAACAGGAAGCCCTATGTAATACGAAACCGCGGAAACACAATCATAAAATAACTGTTCCAGGTTTTCGACGGACTACAAGTGCAAATTGCTGTTAACAAACACAGCATGCGATCGGACTCTATAGGCCGAGCTGCGGGCGGCTGCAGAAAGTTTAAACTAGGGACGCAACCGTGACACCACCAGTTTTTGGCATCACGATAGGGTCGAAGTGCTTATCGACATTTTTTCCCTCTCGTGCAAAACTCACAAATGGTGTGGGGGTGGGGGGGGCGTCGGAGGTGGCGACAGGAATGAATTGAGAAATATAAATTTCTAGACGAATGAATTTAATTCAACTGAGTCTGAAATTGAAAAGTCAAACCCTAGTCCAATTTTCTAATCAATTCAACTCAGCTAGGCGTTAATAACCGCTTTGAAACTGCAATTACCATTTAATCGTTTCCAAATCAATTCGAATCAATTCGAATCAATTCGAATCAATTCGAATCAATTCGAATCAATTCGAATCAATTCAAATCAATTCAAATCAATTCAATACAGTTCAAACCAATTCAAATCAATTCAACTACGCTGTTGGTGTGCATGTGCATTGGGCACAATATATGACTGACTGCGAAGCGAAGTGGTCCGATGGGAGGCTGCGCGTAGGGTACTCCTAGAAACCAGGCCACTCTCTGCGTTGTACCTACACGCGCAGGCATTTCATGACAAATTATTCACGGAACAACATGTAAATGAAACATGCGCAATGTACACAGCGCTCATGCACAGCGCTAGCATTATCGCCTCAGGGTGGGCTACCGTATTCGGTCCCCTCTCTGCCTCTTCTCAGTGGTTCATGCATTACATTTTGTATGTTATTGTCTGTCTGCTACTCCATGCTGTGCTGTTTGTAAATGAATAAAGGTCATGCAAAAATAAGCCAAATGCAACAATAGATTGATCTGGTCCGAGGCGTACGTAGTGGGGGTTCCTGACGCTCGGGGCTAAGTCCGACATTGGAGCCCACTCGGAGATACAACTCGCGATATCCCTATAGATTCTAGATATCTCGACTGCTATTGTTGATGTTGCTATTGTTTGTTGTTGTTGTTGCAGGCCCTTGCATAGGCGCAATCACTGGGGGGGTTGGGGGTCATGACTTCCCCAACTTTTGGGATGACCTCCCCAACTTTTAGGAAGACCCCTTCAGTTTTAAGCATTTTTGCATAAAAAATAATTAGGAGCCGGGGGGTTGCGGGGGGGCCTTATAGGCTCTCTCCGTCGTGAGAAGTGATGAAAAGTGATGTCGATTTTATAAGAAAAAAATCTGCGTCAGCACCCCCACCGCCCCGCTCGCGACTTTGGACCTCGACCTCCCAAACCTTCAGACCGTGGTTGCGCCCATGCCCCTTGCGGAGAAGAGGTGATGCCCCATTGCACCAGCCGATGGTCGCTGGTGGTGGTTCCACCGTAGACTGGTATGGTAGGCATCGTATGAACACTTGTAGCTGACGAATTTAAATCACCTTTGCCAAAGGGTGCACGAAGTGGTTCGAAATCTTTGCCGCGGCCGGGATTCGAATCGACAACTGCCGCATTCGTACTCCGACGTGACTTAGACTACTCAAGTCAAGTCAAGTCAAATTTATTCGCCAGTAACAAAATAGACAGCAATATAAAATTACAACAATAGTCAAAAA
>JAQIWG010003744.1:0-17273 GCA_034695025.1 Chamaedrilus cognettii | reverse complement strand
AATTCAATGGTGAGACGAAGCGAAGGGCAAAATCACTGGTGGGGAAAAGGGCAAGGACTGGTGGGGAATTTGAGAGGACTGGTGGAGAATTTCCCCACCAGTTAACATATTAAAAAATGCCCTGTCTGTCAGGCTCCCAGCGAGGCGCAGTTCATACCACACCCCAGTAATACTCAGATAGCTGAAGTGGTGTGTAGTGTCGATGAAAGATTTGTGGTGTGGTTTGTGTGCTGTCTTTGTGGAGTGAATTAAGGATGTACACAGAAAATGGTGTAGTCAGTCACATTCAAAGAATGATCACACTAGCAGTAATCTCATCAACTAGCCTACTCTGCATGCATGTCTTAGCAAATGAAACTGGAACTAAAATAGAGTTCACTGAGCACAGCCCTGCTTCTCCTCTCTGATTGGTCCAGAGCCCAGTTCCTCTACTTTAAGTTGTCCAGCGCGCTGCTCCTTCCCTATGATAGGTCCATCGCTCTGTGTCCCTCTGCTTGGTCCAGCGCCCTGCTCCATGACTCCGATTGGTCCAGTGCCTTGTTCCGCCCCTGTAATTGGTCCAGCGCCTTGTTCCTCCACTCTGATTGGTCCAGCACCCTGCTCCACTGCTCTGATTGGTCCAGCGCCCTATTTCCTTCCTCCGCTCTGATTGGACGGGTGTCCGCCCCCTCTAGCGGGTCCATGATGCAGTAGACGGCGTGCTGGCCCGGGCCCAGCCGGGGGTGTTCATAGCACCAGTACAGCCCGTGCCTGTCCCCGGGGTAGCACGGCACGCACACCGCCCTCCCCCCCGCCCCCTCCCTCGCACCCCCAACCACCCCCTCGCCCCCCCTTGCCCCCTCCCCCTTTGCTGCGGCCTCGCCCCCCCCACGGGCCGACTGGTTGCGGTTGAGATTGGAGGGGGGGCAGCATGAGGAAGGGTTGGGGGGGAGGGAGGGGGTGCAGGTGACGATCTGGCGGGGCACGCAGCTGTCACGGGGTACGACGCGCTCACACTCCGCGCGCGGGGGTACGCGGTCCCCCGACGAGCCAGCGGCGGGAATCATGCTCGCACCGATGAGCCCGGCCGTCGAGAGATGGCCCACCGTACCGGGCCACGACTGGGGGCCTTGCTGGCTCGCAGAGGGGCCCAGGGTCAGGCTGACGCCGCTCAACACGGCACTTCCTGACACGGCACTCCCCAGCGCGGCACTTCCTGATGCTTCACTCGCATTCACTGCACTCCCTGACACTTCACTCGCACTGACTGCACTCCCTGACACTTCACTCGCACTGACTGCACTCCCTGACACTTCACTCGCACTGACTGCACTCCCAGACACAGAGCTGCCCGCTGCGCTCGATCCTGATACCGGGGTGAGCAGACTCATGTTGGACCCTATCGTGATCACCGGTCCACCGCCCCCGACCTTTGCCCCGCCCCCGACCTTTGCCCCGCCCCCGACCTTTGCCCCGCCCCCGACCTTTGCCCCGCCCCCGACCTTTGCCCTGCGTCTCCGTCGCCTCAATAGTCGTCCAATCCGCAACCTCCGTCTGCCCCCACGATCTCTATGACTTCCACGACCTCCGTGACGCCCCCCTGAGCCCCTTCGCGACCCCCCTGAGCGGCTCCTCGAGGACCCCCCACTGCGCCCCCCCCGTGGGGAGCGGCGCCCCCGGGGGCGCAAGCGGCTAGTGAGGGTGGACATGGAGGCCCTGAATCCAGCGCCCAGGCCGCCGTTCCGCCTGGGGGGGGAGGGGGCGGAGGGGGGGGAGACTGGCACGATGAGCGGCTCTGCCTGTCACACACAGTGGGGTGCAGACTGTGTGGCTGCAGGGGGCAGAACTACAAGAGATTTTGCACAAACTAATATACGCTGCCTATATTGTGCATCTTCTGTAAATGTTGAAATATTGACCTTGACTTTAGCTTAAAACTTACGTATTTTAAAATAAATTTTGTTATCAAAATCTAATGTCAAGCATTAATGTAGTCGAAATGTCTACATCTTTTTGTAAATGTGGAAATATTAATCTTGACTTAGGCTTAAGCTTTTTTGGAACACATGTTGCATACTTGCATAAATGCTTAGCCTATAATTCTACTTAAGTTACGATGCACCATGTGCATTGTACTATTGTTTGAATAAAAAAATTAAATTAAATTAAAACCATAATTACCCACTCACTCTCACCCACTCTAAGCCCCTGATGGACCTCTCTCAGCAAAAATGGAGACCGCTAGTTTCCCCACTGCTCAGTGCCCCTCCCCTCCCACTGACTACCCTCCGTGAGCATCAAGTGAGACTCATAGTTACCGATCTGCTTCGTTTCCTCTTCTTCCTGATCTTGCGTCGACGTCGACGGACGAGATAGAAGAGGATCGAGCTGATGCTGCAGCGCACAGACACGCCTCGGGGATACATTTATTTAACATGGCAAGGAGGGATACCATTCTGTGTGCTCAGTGGACAATCTTTTACAATCTAAATGACTGCACTGAATCTAAATTTTAGATTCAGTCCTCAAAGAGGGTTTCTCTTCCGAGGGTGTCTCCCAGCAAGGGTCCGGGCAGGTGTGTATAACACACAGACTCAGGGCTAAAGCGATGCACAACGATATGGACTTCTAGGCAATTATACTTACCGTAGCTCAGTGTTCATAAAGTTGCAGTAACATTAATAAATAACACATAATTAGCTAAATTTGTCATAAAATATTTATTTAAATAAAAGAGCCCATATAGTAAATTATGTTTCGACACTAATTGGCGTATCAGCAAAAAAGCAGCCGCCAACACCGATCAATCTTCAATCCATATAGCTGCACATTAAACATAAAGCAGCGCATCTACAGTTATTTTATTATTATTTGGAAATGCTATTCTGGAAATGCCCAAACTGGGTTTCCAATCATCTACCCTCTGTATCGGGTTATAACAAACCCTTACTCACCTGCCCGCCCTCACACGTTACATAATAGTAAAACGTTCCCAAATGAATTTGGCTGCTCAAAAGCAATATGAGAAAACGAAGATAGAATCTGGTGTGACGGATGTCAATAGATGTGACGGAAGGAGGAGCTCAGCTCACATGAGCAGTATGAGGAATGGAAGAAGGAGCTCAGTTCACATGAGCAGTATGAGGAATGGAAGGAGGATCTCAACTCACATGAGCAGTATGAGCAACGGAAGGAGGAGCTCAGCTCATATGAGCACTATGAGGAATGGAAGGAGGTGCTCAGCTCACATGAGAAGTATGAGGAATGAAAGGAGGAGCTCAGCTCACATGAGCAGAATGAGGACGAGGATAAGCGCGCTCGCGCCAGACTCAATGCTTGTGTCTGTGACAGACAGACAGACAGACAGACAGCAGGCAGTCCATGGCCCCGATCTGATTTTAAAATTTGGCCCCGGGTTCTATAGTATAGCGCCAGGTTCTATAGTCTGGCCCCAAAACCTACAGTCTGGCCCCGGTCCCATATAGTCAGGCTCACAGCACAGATGCCAGATTTGATTGTACACGCCCCCCAAAACCAGTAATAAGAAATCGAATAAATATTTGAGAAGAATGATTGCAAGTGGTGCCTCGGTCAAGAACAAGCCTGTATATGTATGACCTGGTGTCCATGCCGTCCAGGGTGTATGTGCCCGGGGGGGTGCGGCGGGGTAGTGACACAGCCCTGCCCGGTCCGCCCCCGACACGTTGGTGACCTGCGCCCCCGGGCAGGGCATGCAGGCGGGGCGCCCCGGGGCGTCCTGGTAAGTGTTGGGGGGGCAAGGGGCGCACGCGGTCGAGCCCCGGTCGGCGCTGGACCCGGGAAAGCACGTCACTGCACACCAATACCTCTCTCGCTGCCAGCGTGCATATCGCTGAAGAATTGCACCCAATCATGTAAGTACTATAATATATAATACGTTTAAATGCGTCAATAGGCATGAGTTTTGCATACTGTCTAGTGCTAGTTACTTGCAGTGATTGCAGCATTGAATCGTCTTACAAACCGAATCCAAGCAAAAATGCGCAAACATGAGACTGGAGAAATTACTACAACTACATGTACAATGTATGCGAATTTTACGAAACACAAAATACACAAACACCGTCGTCCACTTGGGCGACTGTTGCGCTGCAGCAGCACACAATCATCATTATTAGCGCTTTTCATCAGTGTTATTCTTATAACCTTTGATGTTCCATTCGGACCCCAATACATGTATATTATGTCTGTGACGACTACTCATTGTTAACCTATGAGTATGTTGATATGCTGTGAGCTTCTCAATAAAATACAAATACACAGTTTTCCCTGCTAGCATAGTTAGTCATAAAAGAGTAACAATAGTGGGTTAAGTACACAGTTAAGTGTTTGTTTCAGCTATATGGACGTCATCAGAGACCTCAAAGTCTATCTTCAACCTACCTAGGACTATCAGGTCCTAGGACCTAGGACCTACCAACCACCCTAGGAACTAAATAAAACTAATAAGTCGCTGGTTCTGATAGGTTGTTGAGGGGTCTGACCGCAGACAGGCTCGCTGGTCCCATCAGGACCGGTCTCTAGACTAAAGCCCGCGCGGCAGGCGTAGCTCGGACCAATCCCTGCCTCTGACTGCGCGGCCTGGAACACGAACCCATCCCGAGCCTGCAGCAAGGCCGCCGTCACCATGGCAACGGGGTCGTCCTGCAGCCAATGGCAACCAGGTGAAACTGCAGAAAAGTGCAAACTGGTTTAACTTATCTAGCAACAAATAACATATTGGGTTACATGAAAATCTTCTACCATAGGCTATTCCTCTACAGCCAGTGGCTTCTCCATAGCCTTCAATTCTATTTTGCATCTTGAGGGGGGGGGGGGGGATAGAAAGAGGGGGTGTGTACATTGAGGTTCGAGAGGTGGTCGAGTTGGTTGGCGAGCACACATGCGCGTGCACACACGAGGGGCGTGTAGTCTGCGCGCATCACCTTTAGCACGCGCACAGTCAGCTGCGCGCTCGGCATAGCAGCGTTCAGCGTCTGCAGCACACGCAGCAGCGTTTAGCACACGCAGCACACGCAGCATGATCAGCACATGCAGCTAGACTAACAAAAAAAGGCGACGTCGAGTGTAAACAAAGCCTTCATTGAAGAGGAGACCTTTATCCCAACCAAGGACGGTTAGTCCTACCGATGATTGGAAAATCAGAATAGCTTCAATTATTTTTCGAACAATTTTTTTGTCCTTGCGGAATGGTTCCATTATAACCTCCCCAGTTCTTAGTCCAAGCCAGATGTGGTAGCCTAATATAAGTAGGACAACCCGTAACTTGAGGGGTATCAGACTGGTGCACCCTGTACCTGGAGGGGTGCGAGGCTGGTGCAGGTGTAGGACACCCTGTAGTTACACGGAGTGTCCGTACAGAGCAGGCCCCGCACAGAGTCGGCCTTGCGCTGGTTGGCAAGATCTTCACAGCGCTGGGTCTGGAAGAGGAGCGGAGCGAGGATTGCTGCGTCTGGATCCACATACACTACACAACAACACACACACTACACAACAACAACATTATGTATATACTGATATAGACTATAGGTCTAAGAGTAGAGGAGTGAGGATTGCTGCATCTGGGTCCAAAACACAACAAACACAACAACAACAACAACAGTGTATATTAGGCTAGTGCAGTGGAAGCACGCGTAGGTCAACTCTCTTTAAGAGGCCGTATGTTCAAGTTGACCCTTATTCGCAATCAATATGTCATCACTGCCAACCTCTCCCCACTGCTGCCAATATCAAAATGTCTAGCTGTTCAATTTATACTTTAGCTACTTCACATTTTTAAATATTACGACCAATGTCTAGCGCAGCTTGGCCCGCTCTAACGGGAAACCCAGGGAGGGAGGGGGAGGTGATACCCTTGAGGTTGAGGGGGTTGAGGACGCTGACACTGAGGGTCCCAGTGGTCCAGGTAACGACGCACGTGTATGCCCCCGCCTCCTCAGTCCTCGCCCCCTTCACGACCAGCTGGCGCGCCGCGTCCACGCTCAACGCTGATTGACTGCGCTGCGTGACGTCACGCCCCGCGCCGTCCAACCAGAGCACTTGCAGCGTGCTGCTGGCCACTGGCGTGACGAGGCAGGGCGCGGACAGGGACCCTCCCTCAGGGACGTACACTTGAGAGGACAGACATATAGACATAAATGTAGATCTACAGTGTACATAAACACACTGCAGCGGACAGACAGACAAACACAGACACGCACACTGCAGCGTACATGCAGGCATGCATTGACACAACTCGATGAAATTCAACAAAAATTGGTAGAAGTCAATATGAAGCAATGATCCAAGTTAATGCGGTCCAAATGTCATTGACAACACTTATTGCAAATGAAGATATTAATTAAATTCATAGGGACCTGATGGGGTCGCTTACTTTTGAAACACGGTGTACATGTACATGTATAGCAGCCCCTTGATTCTCCCTCGGCACACGGCGCGCTCACCAGTCCGTGTGATGGCCGTGGTCGTGTGGTCTCCCGCCTGCGCCCCTCGCAGCAGCAGCGTCTCCCACACGAGCAGGGCGCCCTGCAGCCCCTGCTGCAGCCCTCGCATAACGACAAACCCCGCAGCCCCTCTGAGGGACGCGGGACCTTATGACGCCAATGACATTACGTCCCTACATGTACATGACACGGAGATAGGCCCAATTAGGCAATGACACTCACTATAATATAGGCCAGCACGTAGGCTAGATCTTCAACTTATCACTATAATCTACAATGTAGGGGCCCTGACCTGCATGACATGTCGTCACCAGGGGCGCCAGAAGAATTTTTAAAGACCTAGAGACACGTTGGGGAGGCCATTGGGAAGGCCCGATCTTCAATTGAGGAGGCTGCCCTAGTCTCATTTGGTCTACATCAATGGTTCTCAAACTGTTTCTTCCGCGGGCCACATTTTTCAAAAATAAATCTTCGAGGGCCAGTCATAACCATGAAAACAAATGGTTTTATGCCTCTGCCGACAACTTATTCTTGCTGCCGGTGTCAGCAACTTATTTTGTGCTGTCGACAACTTACAATGTAATGCTACCGACAACTTATTTTGTGCTGCCAACTTATTCTTGATGTCGACAACTTATTTTTGATGTCGACAACTTACTTTATCTATCGACAACTTATTGCATGCTGTCGACAACTTACGATGTAATGCTGCCGACAACTTATTTTGTGCTGCCGACAACTTATTTGATGCTCTCGACAACTTATTAGCACTTTAAGCGGGTCCCCGATGGCGTCTTTGGACGCCGAAACGGACTTGAAGGCCAGTATTATTTAATATTATCATTATTATTATTATTACATGCCGCAATAGGGCCGGAATTGATGAAAAGTAAAACAATGGCAGCAATAATAGAATCAAACAATAATAAGTCTGAAGCAGTCGATGCCGTGCCTGCAGAATTTCTGAAGAATCTGGGGCAGGAGGCTATGAAAGAGCCAGTATAGACTTGTGTAAGGACACGTTTACTTACAGCAATATAGTTAACGTCAAGGACTAGTTGCAAGATGCCAACAACTGATTGACGCCATGTCCTACACGCAGATAATAATTGTCACAAAATTGTTGTAGGATAGGCCTAGTAGCCTATCATATTTTAACTATTTTTCATTACAATGTCTTCATTATGGCTAAAGCTACTTGGACAACAATTTTTCTCAGCGCAAGGCGTTATATTGAAATAGATTAATGGAGAGACCATGTAGTAGGGTTAGTGCAGGGGATTCATGACGTCGTGTGGTGCCAACGATTCTGTTGAACCAATAAATATTTAGGCACGCGACGATCGAGGCCCTGAGTTGATGTTTTACAATTGGCCTATAGTGCTCTTGGGGGAGAACTGAACTTGAATTGAACTTAACTTAACCTGAATATTGATAGAACCCATTGAGGTCAAAATTTTATATACAGATCAGTGGTAAAACTTCTCAAAAATGGATTTTTTTTAAAAACTCAAATAAAATGTTTCTATACAAATTAAATAGGCTTCAAAGACCTAGTCATCCAAACTAAAGCAAATTTAGATTGGCCATAACAGTATTTTAATAATATGAACTCGACCTAGTAAACTAGACCTTAAATATTGGCTTACACGCTCGGCTCGAACAAAATGTCTTCTTAGAAGGCTTACTCAATTAATCAATCCAGTATTGTAATTGAGTATTCCCAGAATAAAAATAGTTCTTATACAGTAAACACAAACACAATGGTCATACCATAATCCAAAACTCAATATTTTCAGAAAGTAAATTCAAAATAATCATCACACTTCACGTCCTACGCAATCGTTCTCATACCAGCGGTGCAGTGTTACCAATATTTATACGCAAACATGGCCAGTGTTACCAATAATTCTGATGAAACACAAATTCAAGAGCTCACATTGCGAGACAAACATTATATACACATACGACGTCGATACACTAAGCCTGATGATCACAGTGTGAATGCAACTGACAATGGACACTGTCTGCTCTTCCCTCACGTTGTCCCTCCTTCCTCAGCAGCCAAAATAGTCTTTTTAGTACCGCTAGCTGTCAATCTGCCTACCCACCTGATTGTCCCGCTAGCTGTCAATCTGCCTACCCACCTGATTGTCCCGCTAGCTGTCAGTCTGCCTGCCCCGCTAGCTGTCAGTCTGCCTGCCCTCCTGTGTGTCCCGGCTAGCTGTCAGTCTGTCTGTCCCAGTCCCTCATGCTGCCGCCCATCATGAAGTCTTCCCTCAGCACGCTCCACGTTGCCTCATCCTGTTCCACCTTCATCTCCTGCTTCACCTCCTCTCCGCTCTTCTACAACACACAGCACCACACTCTTCTATAACACACAGAATCACGCCCTTCTACAACACACAGCACCGCGCCCTTCTACAACACACAGAATCACGCCCTTCTACAACACACAGCACCACGCCCTTCTACAACACACCAGCATGCCCTTCTACAATACACAGCACCATGCCCTTCTACAACACACACCAGCACGCCCTTCTACAACACACAGCACCACGCCCTTCCAGTCCACGCGGCATTAAGGAAAACGGACCGCTTGGTCCTGGTTTTGTATCCTTGAAAATAATGAACGAAATTGTTTTAAATTTTAAACTGTTTTGCTGTGCAATTAAGACACGCATACGCTCTATAAATTCGGCATGTAAAAGTGTTGACCATTTGCATTGACGTAAACGCACAGAGGTGCAAAGAGGTGCCACCGCCTTGCAGGGTTATCGATTACTGAGTCACTAAAAACTAGCGCAGAAAGTATGAGAGGTCGTGACCTGCTTCAGTTTGACGGAGATCGGCTGCAACAGGTCGAGGAACCTCGCCGTGCGCGCCTTGGCTGTGACGGTCTGCTTGTCCCTCTTCCTGCCCCTCTCCGTGTCCTCCTGGCCGCCCTGCTGCTGCTGCTTCCTCACTGCGTTGAACAGCTGGACCACCCCCCTGCGCGCAGCGACACACAGTGACCAGTGTGATCAGTGTATCTAGATTGAGCACTGGCTCAATCTAGATACACTGAGCACGTGAAGCCACGTACTGAATACATGCAATACATAATCTCAGACTTGCAAGCTATGCCTAAAACTGTACTCTTATTGGCACCAGGTATACGGTATTACGTACCCAGTATCTGTACCAGGTAGTCAGACTGGTATCTGCTGCACAGCGAAAGATAATGTGCAGCATATGGTGCAAACTTTAAACAAGAAATTTTTTAATTAATGCAGGGACACAGACACAGGACTCACTCGGTTGAATGTGTGCAGTGACACAGACTATTCACTTGATTAAATGAGTGCAGTGACACAGACTATTCAATTGGTTAAATGAGTGCAGTGACACAGATTACTCACTTGGTTGCTATTCGCTGTAGATTCTTCTCGACCTCACGGTCCATGGTGCTCGGCCTGACTCGACCCAGTTCCTCCCACTGCTTCCTCTGTCAGCCAATCACAGCGTTGTTTAGATGTAGTACTACTCGAGTCACAACTATTGGCTATGAATGCAATCAATTTTCTCACACCACGTTTGTCACAATATACAGTGTTCTATGTATTTTAGAAAAATCTTTTTCATTAATTAACTCAATCAGTATCAAGAATGTTAGGTACTGAAGTGTCAGCTTTATAGCAATGATGCACAAGTTACAACGAGCAAACTTCTCACAAAGCCGTCATTCACACAATCCATAGTAGCATAGAATCCAGTACCACGTTTTTCACTTGCGCACGGTCCAAAGAATCGTTACTCACTAGGCCTACTACGCACTCCTTCACGCGGTGCGTACTCGGTGCAGCCTACTTACCTTGAGCAATGTCGCGCTGTGTAGCTGTGCCTTGTTCTCCTTCATTTCCTCCTTCCTGTCCTCCTTCCTGTCCTCCTTCACAATCCCCTCTTCACCACTCGCATCCTCTCCATCGCTCCCCCCTGCCCCCTCCCCCGCTCCCTCCCCCAGCCTGCGCTTGCGCGCAGCCAGCTCCCGCTCAGTCTTGGCCCGACAGAGGATCGGCCCTCGCGCGCCCCCCGGCACGGTCCGCGCCAGTAGCCGCGCCATCGCGTCAGCCATGCCTCCCGCTGATTGGTCGGGCGTGACGTCATCGGTGACGTCATCGTCGTCGTATGTCGTATCGCTGTGCACGCTCATCGCCGCGTCGTCTGCATAACATCAACAGAGTCTAGCCCCCTCTCATCCGTAGATCTAGTCTACATTAGGCCCCTAGACCATCTCTCTCTCCATGCATCCATTCGTCCCCTCTATTTCTCGTTAGACCTCTTAATTAGCCTATGTTATTCTATTTAATTTCAGAAAGCACATTGAACAACAAATTGCTAAATAAGAGCATTTCCAAGGAGTTTTCATTGAAAATGACTACAACAACGCAGGATATTGATCATATTATAGCTTGCATACATAAAACGTGACCATTCGAGTTAAGACCCCGCTAGGATTGGTGGATTGGGGCCCCGTTGGTGTCAGGGTTACGTTAGAGTACAGCCTTGGGTTTTGCTTGTTATAGGTTACAATACCCTGATGTTCTGTCCTTTCCAAACAATATTCTTCATGCATGCCCTCACTTCACGCTGCACACATGTGACCGACAGCATAGAATGTCAATACAGAGTGTCAAATCATTCAATTACAAAGAAACCAGCACTCGATCTCACCCCCCTCCCCCTCCAGGGCGTCCGGGTCTGACTCGATATCTGACTCGGCTGACATGACTGCTGCCTAACGCGCAATTTTTAAAATTTAACTGGTTTGTTTATTTATTTGTTTTATTTTTGTATAGATTAAGAGTAAAGAACAGAAACAAAAATCAAAGTACCAAATTGAAACCATGTCTTTTCTTTTTATTCCAAAATAATGACTAGCAACAACATGCATTCCGCTCATCGGATTCACCTACAGTTTCTGCATTTTGTGATTGCATTATATGTTTAACTGTTTGCCTAATCCTCAAACTTAATTTTGCCTAAACCTCAAACCTAATTTGAAGCAGGTAAAATTTGCTGAAGTAATGGAGATTTCATTAAGATTTTCTTTTTAAAATTCTACAAACGGACCGCATGAAGAAAAAATTGTCTTTTATTGGTTACACGCACAAAATACACATATACATACTAGCAGTCGATTACTGTATACATCCATAAGATAAAAAAACGATCATCTAAAATATATAAATAATTGGGTCAAAAATATTAGAAATAAGACGACATTAGTATGGATGCATGATACAACAATACAAAAAAAACAATCACTAATATCTATTCACTTAGATTCTATGACAGACAGTTCGTCTGCAGCTACAGGACATTAGAGCCTACGTATAGTCAGTAAGCAGGCAGTTCACGCTTAGTCTACGATAAGAACAACCTTCACCTTCGATGCAGCTCAATAATGCATGGATCACCTCTACTTCCTGTCTCCTACAGCCTCAAGGCGACACACAGAGTAGTAATCGCAGCACAAGAACAAGAACATGACAAAGATGGATGACACTGCCAACAAGACGTCATCTGCTTAGCTTCAGCAAGCAACAGCTTCCACAAGCAATTTGTTTCAACAGGCAATGGCTTCAACAAGCAATAGCTTCAACAAGCAATAGCTTCAACAAACAATGGCATCAAGAAACAATGGCCCTTACAGAAATAGCTTCAATAGATGTCACTATAAGTCACTTTAAATCATCAGCGAGCCAGCAAACATTGCACACACAGCACTAACTGCCTCCAAGCACAACCTAACAACTCAATAAAGCAATTCAGAACAAATGCACATGTAATAAAGTCTATCAAAATGCGTCGTATATCGCGGAGGAAGTGAATATCTATGTGAATAATATCTGAACAAAAAATTAAATGTTATCGGCCATCGATAACACTGCGAGAGGAGCAGGTCGGGAGAGCAGAGAAAGTTGGAGACCAAGGGGTGGAGGGAAACCTCCCATTAGTACGAGCTGCACTGCATGAATGCTGACGACTGGTAACAAATCTTATACTGTACGCCAGAGTATTAACTATGTGAAAGTTAGCACTATCCCCACTGACAGCCGATACAGCGCTAATCATCAGAGCACAAGAAATATGTTGCAACGTACAATTAACTTACAATCTATGCACACGATTAATATCAAAGCAAAAACTATACATTAAATAATATTTGAAGCGGAGAGCTGCGGCTTGTCTCTTTTTCTTTCTTTTTTCTTGATAACCCTCTCACGGGGGGAGGTGATGCCCCATTGCACCAGTTGATGGTCGCTGGTGGTGGTTCCACCGTAGACTGGTAGGCATCGTAGGAATACTTGTGGCTGACAAATTTAAACCACCTTTGCCAAGGGTGCACAAAGTGACCCAAAATCAGTCTAGACGCTAGACAAAGTAGCGCAAGCCCGTGGAGAGCAGGACACCAAGGCCGAGGCCGAGGGACATGAAGAAACCGAGCATGGCGCCCGCTGTCTCCAGGTCTGCGTCAGACAGTCGCCTGCAGATATGCACGGCATAGCTTACCAAGGGGGCGACTGGGAGGGCTGACAGGGGAGAAGTGGAGGAGCTGAGTCAAGGACAAGCTACACTCACGCGTCAGAGTTAAAATTTAATTAATCTGCAGTGAAAAATTGAGAATTAAAGATACATCAAGGAGCAAAAAAACAGACGGACAAGTTTCTTCTTATCTTGTGCGCGACATTATGTCTGATATTGTATTATGTGCAATATTATGCGTTCTATTATGTGCAATATTATGCATTGTATTATGCGTGATATCATGCATTGTACTATGCGCGATATGCATTGTATTATGCGCAATATTATGCATTATATTATGTGCAATATTATGCATTGTATTATGCACGATATTATGCGTTCTATTATGCGCAATATAATGCATTGTGTTATGTGCAATATTATGCATTGTATTATGTGCACTATCATGCATTGTATTATGTGCACTATCATGCATTGTATTATGTGCAGTATTATGCATTGTATTATTCGCAATATTATGCGTTCTATTATGCGCAATATTAAGCATTATACTATGCGCGATATTCAGGGATGAATTTATGCGGTGTCGCATCACAGTCTGCGATGCACTTTTGGGTCGATTGAATAAAAAGCTCAATGCAATAGTTGCGATTCACTCTCGTCGAGTATTTTCAGATTTGTTAATCAGTCTGATCAGTCAAACCATGTCTAGGCTCCGACATTTGAGTCTCGTTTATGGACATGAAAGAGAATAAGCCCTAGAGAGGGTATACAATATAAAACCTTTATTCTGATCAGGATATATAACTATTGATGCGTGCATGAATAGAATTGTGTCGCAAGAAAATAGCTTCACACACTTCGTGAACTGCTCCACAAAACAGAAAGTGTGGAGCAACATACTCGTAAAATTGCTCCACACTTTGAAAGCCTTAAATCCATGTCTGGCGATATTATGCGTTGTATTATGCTACACAAAGCCTGACTTGGATCCTGCTAGGCTGTGAGGCTACAGAAAGAATTACTTTGATGCTGTGACGATGCAGAGTGACTCACTTTGGTCCTGTGACGATGCAGGTGGTCGCCAGGTAGCCGTTAGTGAGCCCAAACAGCGCAGTGCCGATGATGGGCACGTAGTCGGTGAGAGCAAGTACGGGGAGGTGCGTGCGTGGCTGAATATTGGAGAGAAGGAAAAGAGGCAGAAAGAGGACCCTGAGGGAGCAGAGGGCCCCAAGCAGGGCGCGGCTCCATGGCCGCACGGGCTGCACATATACCGCACAGACCTATTTGCTGCACCACATACCCACACTTACGCGCCGCAGCCCAAAATAAAAAGATTAATGCAATGTTCTCAACAATCGACAATGTTCTCAACAATCAACGATATATTATAAAATGATATATAAAAAATATTATAAAAATATAAGATTCAAGATTTGGTTAGGTCAAAAGTCACAGGGTCACAGACCCAGGGCAGACAGGCGGTGGCGCTGCGACCAATGAAGTCTGCGACGTTGAAGAGCAGGAAACAGGTGACGGGCACAAAGTACACGTCTGTGCATAGCACAGCACACGCACACCTAGCATAGACTCCGATATCCTTGGTGGGTCAAAGCTACATGAATCTCTAGTAGCTCTAGTCTACACTCTGATATCCTTGGTTTGTCAGGGCCACACGAGTACTAAAGTAACTCTACCATACTGGTGCAGGGGGAGTGGTCCCCACGCACCTGTCCAGGGGGAGTGGTGTGGGTCGGTGGACTGGATGGCAGAGATGAGCGCTGGGTAGCAAGAGAGGGTCAACATGAACGTCACCATCAGTCCCAGCGCCTCCACCCACACCTGCACACAGGGCTTGACCTTGAACCGCTCAACCCTCCACTCACACCTGTACACAAGGTTTGGACTTGAACCCTTTCACCCTCCATTATACCTGCAGACAGGACAAGGGTCCAACCCCCTTCACCTCAACCCTTCACCTCAACTCCCAGACGAAGTGAGGTGAGGCCCTTCACACTAACCTGCGCCTTCATTCATCAATTTATTGAGCGAGCCAAAGCATCTGAGGGCGCAGCAGCTGCAGCAGCAGCAACGCTGCAGCATGGATCAGACCTTGCTGAAGATGTGGAGCAGGGTGTGTGGAGGGTCACTCGACAGGAGGGGTGCTTGTGAGGCTGCCTGGTCCTCTGCCTTCCCCTCTGCCTTCCCCTCTGCACACACACAGGGATACACATCTTTAACAGACCCCCACCTTGACATTTGTGACCAACAAGAAGGAGACCAGAGTCTGAGGCATAGTGCGAGTTCATTGAGAACGCACTACATCAAGGCAAATAACTAAAAATAGAATCTATTAAGTAAATGACATTGATACGAAACAATACATTGTATCGTGACCCTGGTGCATAGCTGACCTGCGAGCGCGACGTGAAACTTGACAAACTCCTACAACACAACCAAGCCTTGTCACTGCCCGGCATGATTACAGTATATTGTCACAGAAAACTGGACTCTGTTCAATTCTTTTTCCATAACTCAGATGTAGGTGCATTCAAATAGGTTTTTTTTGATTTCTTCTCAACTTTAAGGGGGTCCAAATAAATTTGGTAGCAATGTAGTTTCTGGGATTTAAAGACTGTGTGTAGCATAAAGAATACTACAGCATCTAGCAGCTACAGTCTACATTCTGTGCTGCGTTTTCTTGCAGCAGCTAGTCTATAGTCTACATACATTTCTGTGCAGCAGCTAGTCTACAGTCTACGTACAGTTCTGTGAGCTACAGTCTACAGTCCACGTACTGTTCTGTTCAGCAGCACAAAGCCTCCCAGTCCCGCGGCAGTGACGAGCTCTGCAGTTAGGAAGTAGCCGAGGCCGCTGGATACCGGGCTGGACGCAGCGGCTGTGGCCAGCAGACAGGCTGCCGCGGCTATCACTCCACCCATACCCTGCACCACAGGGGATCACAGCGAACCTTATCACCTGCCATACCTTGCACCTATCACTCCACCCATACCCTGTACAATGTACAGGATTTTTGGGGTTTTTTAAAAGTTTTTGTGCTTTTATTGCACCACAGCTCATTATATTTTTAATCTGATGCAGAAAATCGTGAAAGAAATATCTGAAGACAATAAAAAATAGCCTGTGCAAGCAGAGTTGCGTCAGAGTTTAGTTGAGTGCAAGAGGAGTGTAGAGGGGAGCGATGACACACCATGCCGCTCATGATGGCCTGCATGTAGCGCTTGGGGAACGTGCTCGCCAGTCCACACAGAGCACCCTGTAGCACGGCACTGCCCGCTGTGACACACAACAACACAGGGCACCCTGTAGCAGGCCTATATTACTCCCACATAACAACAATGTAGAACAGATAATTGACAAAAACATCAAAATTTGTAAGTTTTATTCTCAAACAGTGAGTGAATGTTCATCATCTGATGCAGTCATTGATGCAGTGATAACATTGACCCCATAATTAGCATACAATTGATCTAGTCCGCTACCCTGCATCCAGAGAGTACCGAGTATGCTAGTCTGACTCACCGTTCAGGTGTAACAATACGCTAGTTTGACTCACTATTAATGAATAGCGGTTCGCTAGTCGGATTCATCGTTAATGAGTAGCAGTTCACTAGTCTGACTCACCATTCATAAAGACGACCGTGAGTAGAGTGAGGACAAGGAACATCTGCTGCCCTGCACCACATGCACATTACACACCACCGACATTACATGCCACCGACATTACACAACATTCCACATTACACAACATTCACCGTTCAGGCAGGAATGCTACATCAATATCAGTGGATACTGGATACATAGCAGCGCGAGCCTTAAGGACATGACGAAGGACTTACTCAGTCTGACACCGGCCGTATCTCATCAGCACATATCACGGGGGACCCATACCGTCACTAATAATAATAATAATATTCAAGCCGATTTACTACAGCGCCATTACGGGTCCAGAGACTAATCTAGAGCGCTTTACAATCCAAAGTATACAGGACAAGTAATCAAACGTTCAATGCACCATACAGCAGCTAACGTCATGGATATAACGGAGAAAACAGCTCAGCGCTCAGCCTCTGCCACCACTCATGTCAACGTATCTGATACAGGCCAGTACCTCATTACCACATGCTGGACCAGACCTACTCATCAAGTTTGATAAACATCTGACAATGTTCTGATAAACTGCGCAGAGTGTAGAGGAATGAGTCAACACAAGGCAGTGCGTAGTAGTGCGCAGAGTGTAGAGGAATGAGTCAACAC
>JAQIWG010003743.1:0-17276 GCA_034695025.1 Chamaedrilus cognettii | reverse complement strand
ATGATTTATTCCCACATTATGATGATTTATTCCCACATTATGATGATTTATTCCCACATTATGATGATTTATTCCCATATTATGATGATTTATTCCCACATTATGATGATTTATTCCCACATTATGATGATTTATTCTCATATTCCTGTCATCAAAATTTAAGCCTAGTGATTTGAAAATTGTACCCATATCAGTCAATTTCGAGCGTAGTGATTTATCCACATACTCCTGCGAATGATTTGTTCACCACCGCAGCTCTGATGCTCCATTGTTGATGACTCGTGCTGATATAATTTACTTTGCCATGTTAGTTTTGTTCATTGAATTTCGGTTTTGAATTTATCTTCTTTGTTTCCTCTACGATATGCTCACACACACATAGATTGGTCACAAAGTGCGTACTTTGTGACCAATCTATTCCTTGCTTACGCAGGGGTAGGCCATTTGCAGCCATCGACTCCCATCCTCCATTTTACCTTGTCCGTCGCATCCATGTCTTTATCCCTTATCTTTCACATACTTCTCTGTCAAGTTGTTTTACATTATTTCTGATCCCTCTCTTTTTAATTTGAATTTATTAATAGTTTTTTTTTTCATGACCCCCGATATGCCACGATATCATTGAATAAAAGACGTTAAGTGAATAATAATGACTTTAATCGCAAGCAAATATAATAACACTGAGTTTTAAAATTCCATAGTTATTCCCTGCCAGGGCTCTACCTACACAGCTTTGAGATGCCCGCCGGCCAGCCATATGCCTTTCACCTCGAGACGAAAGCATCCGCCACTAATCTGTCAGTGCCCGCCGCTTCCGCTGCAAAACTCTCCTCAGAGGCGCTGAAGGGGGAAGGTAAGAAAGGGCTGGGGGGGTTTACTGACCTGACGGGGGTGCTGCTGATGCGCCTCGTGACGTCAGACGTGTGCTGCGGACACTACAGGACGTCGGCTAACGAGCTGCACCTCAGCGAGGCAGACTACTGCAGGTCGGTGACGTGAATCCCGCTGGGCATATTGAAGCAAGCAAAAGAGTTTACAAGTTGTGCACCCTGACGCCGATCACACTGCACTAACTGTAACAAGAAGCATCTGTGCCTTTCTTCTGGTAGTCACCCCACGTTATTAAATAATGTGCAAGCTCATTCTGTGAAGCGGGCTTGTGAGCAAGTGAAATGGTTAAAATTAGGTATGGTAGGCTACTTCTAACATGTTGCAATGGACTGTGTGACAAAGATGACCATGGAACAAGGACCCAGCATTTGTCGGACGACAGCGTTGGCAGAAATGACTCCTTAAAGCTGCCATCTTTCGACTCGATTTATTATAGCTAATGGTTTACAGCCGCTGATGCGTGAAGGCGTAGCACTGCACTGATGGCATTTAATGAACAGTGACATGTGTGGGCCCATTTCTGACTAATGTTAAGTCCAGTTCTTGTTCTGTAGTCTTTGCTGTGACTTACTTTATGCAGTGGTGAGAAGAAATCGATTGTGATGGCTGGGGCATGTTTTGAGAAAAGAACCGGATGATTAAGTGCAGATATGTATGGATTACGAGGCTGATGGGGAAAAATGTAGAGGGAGACCGGAAAGGATGCGTAATGGTGGAAAGGCTTGACAGAGAAGGATATGAAAGCCAGAGGAGTAAGACGTGAGGATGCGATGGTTGGGATAAAGTGGAGGGCTGGTGTTTGTGGCTGCAAATGGCCTACCCCTGCCTAAGCAGGGAATACAACCACAAAACGCGCGCGTGTGTGTGCTTGACACAGCCTGATGACGCGCGGCAGCTGCGCTTGTCAACCCCACCGGTCCGAGCTAAATGAATCCTTCGCAACTCACGGCGACTCCAAACCCACACTCAAGCCCCACTTCCCTACGCTCAACTCTAACGCGCTCGACTCGAGCAAGGACAACCTTTTCCCTCACGAGCTGCACGAGAACCGGATGCGATACTCCCAGGCCATGACCCAGCTGCAGGAAATATCAAAGATGGCGAACCCCGACGAGGATAGCGCCTGGCAGCCGGTCGATCAATCGGCGAACAGGTCGATGCGCCTGCTGCATCAATCAAAGAGAAGATACTGGCATTTAGGGCGGAAGGCAGCCGAAGAGAAATCGGGATCGGTTGATGTTGATGAAACGCAGCGACGCGAAAACGAATTGGGAGAAATGTCGCCAGCCGGCGAGAATCAGTCGGATTCAAAGTTTTCCCACACGCAGGACTACGCCAATGGCTACACGAAATCCGAGTCAAGCGACGAGCCGTCAGACGAAGTCGTTTCCGACGAGTCATATCCGGCTCTACGCCTTTCTGAGATCCGCCTTGGTAATTCCACTGACGCGAGAGTTGCAGGAACATCGGATTCGCCCGAGTTTGTCCAACCGCTGTCCCCTTCCGCTACCGATTCCCCGCCTAATCCATTTATCTCGATGGCCACTGGCGGAGCGGACGATAGTGTCGCTTCTTCGTCGTACACCTCCGGGGAGGATAAACCGACGGAATCGTTCGAAGGTGGAAGCGTGGGAGGGCGCTCGGATGCGTTGGACGGAGGGATGGAGGGGGGAGAGGAGGAGGGGAACGAGGTGAGGGTTAGCGCTTCACCCTCGGTCACGCACACCATCGTAGCGAGTTCGGAGAATGAGGTGATCTTTACAGCATGGGGTTGCGGAGAAGTGTACTCCCTCTGTGCAGGTTGGACATCCTTCTTGTTTCTTTTCTTATCTATACTTTGAAACCTTTTATTTCACCACTTCAGCAGATTGAAACAAAAACAGAAAACTAACCGCCTTACATCTATTATGTTAATGTCCATGTTTTCACACAGGCTCGACGTTTTGTGCCGTGATGAGGACTGCTGAAGCTGAGTTTTTATGGCCGGATACCCTTCCGGACACCAACAAAATCAATAATTATCTGATACGGGTTTGGCAGCTTTGTGTGTTTAACACATTTGTGTGTTTAACAGCCTTGCTGAAGGGCTTGTAACGCAGTGTTTTGTAGTTGCCGGCGCCAGGACTCTAACCCAGGTCTCTGGACACTCTGTCCGACGCCATGGATACTACATTACAGCGCCTCGCTTCAGCAGATGAATTCAACTCCAAAAAAATATAGGAACGTAAAATATATAATCGTGCGGCAAAAAAGTGCCACGATAAATCTAAGAATTTTGACAACAGTATAAGCCTAAATGGCTGCATGGACGATTAGGTGGGCTTCTATCGACTTTTTAGAACGAAGCTGATTACCGCATATTTTTGCAGCCAATGGCAGCATAGTTTAAAATTAAGGTCGCCATTGTGCTGCCTCTGACAATCCCATGTCGTTTGCGGTTAAGCTTGGTTCCTTTTATACATGTAGTAGTTCAAATTCTTTTAGATTAACAGGTGCATTATGATATACTTAATCATGATTCAAGGTGATATTACATATTGATATTTGAAATTCTGGAGAAGCTATTTAGTTTCCAAAAAATAGGGCCCTAGCTATGAAATCCGATATTGCATATGTATAATTGCTATGATATGCATACATGTAGGTAGTCAGTTCATAGGCGATCCAATTTGCAAGAGCACAAGACTCATAGGCTAAACTATCAAAACTTCATGTAGATCCAGATATCTAGAAACGAATGAATGCTCAAATAGTATTATACTATTTTGAAACTGATAGAGGGAAGAAAACGTGGAAGGAGGCGGTAGAGAGCAATATGAAGGAGCGAGGCATGAATAGAGAGATGGCAGAGAATCGAGAGTTGTGGTCTAGTCTCATCGTGGTCTAGTCTCATAGCGAGACTAGTCTCATCGTGGGAAACGTCCAACTTGTGTTGACACGGAAAAGTGGACGTAAAACGTAAATGATGATGATGATGATAAGAAATGAAAATTTCTTACAAAATTAATTTAAATAATTTAAAATAAAATTTGAACTCCCATCTTACTGTTAAATTTTCATGGCCTTATAGTTTTAAAACTAACCATAATATTTCATGCTGAAACTAGTTTTTCAAGTTTTATTACAGTGTCAACATCTCGATACCATAATAGTAACGTTCTATTAAATCATTGTCTTTTCTCTTTTAAAGTTACGATAGCCTTGAGTTTTCAATACCATTTTGCAATACCCCATTGGGTGTTTCTTTAACATATCTTGGTATCTTTCCATGCTCACTGTGACTGCTTATGCGGGCAATTATCTACTTACTTGACTACTACTTACTATTAGTAAAGACTGAAATATTTTTGTTTGGATCGGAGCCTAGTGAACGCGACTTATGGACTCATCTGCAGTCTATAGGGAGCCTTAGGTAATCTTATCACTGAGCTTCTGTTTATTTTTCACTGTTTGTATTGTGTATGCTCTCTGATGAAATAAATAAATAAATAAATAAATAAGTTCATTGTCACTGCATGAGAATCTCATGAATCTCATGTAATGACAATAAATTTATTTTCTGATGAAGGTTATGCTCAAGATTACGTTTAGCTCTGATGTAACATGAGCCCCCACACAGCAGACATGATGCATCGCCCCTCCCCCCCCACATATAGAAGCGTAGGCTACGCTTTGATCCTACTTACTTCCTCCCCTTTGAAATCAAATTCAATGCAAATCAATATAGGTGGTATATTTTTGGCAACAAAAGTTACTTTAGAATCCGGTGAGAATGTGTGAGTTTTATATGGGAAAGGCAGTAAGTGTCATTCCCCATATTGCCAGCAGGTGATGACTGCAAGCAGAAACTCTACGAACTCTGGTCGTCGACCGAGCTCCCGACCTTTGACCCCGCCAATAACCCCGCCATGTTTGACCTGACGGTGGGCATTACCGTCGCAAGCGACCAGGAGGGTAAGGGGGCGCGGGGCGCAAGCGTGGGGGAGAACCTGCGGCGACTGCTGTCGGGGGCAAAGCTGCTGCGATTGGGCGATAGTGTGGCAGAGTCCACCACGTCGGCAGGTCTGGCCTGATTGATTGAATGATTGGTGATTGTTGATGGACTGAATAGTTGACTCATTGATTCACTGGCTGATTGACTGAGTGACTGATTTTCTCATTAATTGATTGATTGATTAATAGTTTGACTGACTCATTCTTTCATTGGCTGATTGATTGATTGATTGATTGACTGATTGATTGATTGATTGACTGACTGATTGATTGACTGAGTGATTAATTAACTGATTGACTCATTTACTGATTGATTCAATAACTCATTGATTCATTGACTAATTAATTAATTGTACAACTACTACATGCATGTATGACGCTGTAACATGACTAAAGTCATCACAAGCTCTGTATGTGTATTGTGAATGAGCGATCCTAAGCTGCGTTACAGTTGAAGCCACTAAACGCATTTCTAGACATACCTATGAGTACAAAATATTCGTAAGGACTTCTGGGCGTCAGATAGTTAACGACTACGCGCAGAATTTGTTTTTAAATTCCATCACACGTCTCGAAATCTAACGGAGAATATGCATCCTATTGATTTCAGCGATCACAAGTCGTGGTGACATGACCGTCGAGGGTGCCACGGCACCCCCTCCCCTCGACACCTACCTCTCAACCCTCATGCAGCCCCATCCTGCCCCCTCAGGGAGCCCCCTCGGGGACAGCGAGGCCATGTCGGAGGAGGGGGGCAATGAGCCCCCCAGAGACTCGTCCGTGGATAGGCTGGGACCGAGGGGAGACGAGGGGAGAGTGGAGCAGGGGGGGAAGGAGAGGGGGGGGGAGCAGGGGATCAGGAAGGAATCGAGCGTTCTGGTCGGCCAACAGTCAAGTCAATGTGGGTGGTGTGCTTCAGTACTTCCTACATGTACTTCATTTTATGTACTTTATGTCCTAGGGGACATAAAGTATCCCCTGCAGGCCGGGGAAAAAATAATTTGCTTGCAGCCCAGAGCTCCCCGGGCGAGTCGTAAAGAACGACTAAAGTAGGGGGAGCGGTTCTGTGCCGGCTCTTTTGCACGGAACCGGTCGGTGTATAGTCTTTGTGCTACACACTGAATTACAAAAAAAGCTTCGCGTCCTCTATGCAAAGGCTAACCCTTGTAGCCTAGGGTGACAAGAAAATAGTTTTGCAGCCCGTAGTTTCATGAGCGAGTTGCAAAGGGTGACTGAAGAAGGGGGGGCGATTCTTTGGACTGTTATCGTCTTTGTTACTACATACCCCTTAAACCCCAAAAATCATGTCTCCCATGCTTCGTAATTTGATGAAACTGACGTTAAATTTTTATATTTCTTTAGCCCCTCATTGGTTTTGCTGCCATATAATGCTAGTCCAGCTAAACCAACTAGTCAGTTTCTAAACAGAAAGTATAAAAAAGGTTTGAAAAAAGGTACCATCTTGCTGATGCATTTAAAATAAAATATTCAACTGCAGATTAACATCACATAGAAGAACTAAAAATTCACTGGATTAGACAGCTGGATTGGGATTGCAGCTAAACTATATTTTAAATGGTCAGAATCTGAGTGGGCTGATATAACCAGGGATAAGTTTAGTAGGAGTAGTACTCCAAAAACGACGTTTTTTTGAAACTCTACTCGGATTTAGAAATGGGTTGAAGTAGCATTACTCGTAAAAATGGACGATGGTTGAGTGGGCCTACTTTAGGCCTACTCCTTTTTTGAAAGGCATAGGAGTGCACTACTCCTGTTTTATAAGCAGCAGGTGTAACCTTACTCCTGTTTTGTAAGGGCTGAACTGAACTTTGGATACAACATTGTCATGTATGAATAAAAACATGAACAAAAGGAAATTTCATCCAAGGCAAATTTATTGTAAGAATTTTGTTTAACTTTGCCACGATGCCTCTCATATCTTTGGGCGCCGAAACGAGATTTAACCCGATACTTTATCGCTGCGCGCAGACGACCGCGCGTCCCGCCCTAGTGTGGGGGCGTCCACTCACAGCCAGGCCCCCTCCGCTCGCTCCTCTACCCCCTCCAGCACCCCCGCCACCCTCGCCATCAGCCACACCACCTCCCTGCGCCCCGCCGCCGCCCAAACCCCCCTCGTCGCCACCCCTTCCCCCCAGTCCTCCGAGGCGGCGGTCGTCAGGCCCAAGGCCCGGGTCAGCCTGCCCCTCGCCGTGACCCCGATGGCCCCCCCGTTGGCCCCCCTGGTGGCCCCCCTGCCTCCACCGCCGCTCCTGGTGGGTCATTACTCGGCGGCGGACCGGGGCGACGCCTCGGCGATGGATGAGATAGTCCTCGAGGTCATGGTGAGGGAGGGGGAGGTCCCCCCAGCCCCTGACGTCCCGGCCGCGGCGGGGGCGCCGGCCCCTAGGCTGCCCCTGTGGAAGAGAGCGAAGCGCGCGATAGGGAGGGCGCTGAGACGCGTTAGGGCATGGTTTGCGCGCAGGGGGAGGGGGAGTAGGGGAGGGGTGGATGTTCAGTGTGGGCCAGGGGTGGGGCAGGGTGGACCAGGGGCCGGGGAGAGTGGGCTGGGGGCCTTGGAGAGGAGGCAGGGGGCCTTGGAGAGTGCGCCGGGGGCCGTGCGAAGTGGGCCTGGAGTTGAGGAGAGGGGGTGGGGGGTGGGGCAGAGTGGGCCGGGGATCGTGCGAAGTGGGCCTGGGGCCGGGGGAAGGGGGCCGGGGGTTGCACAGACCTCTGCTGCTGATGCTGCTACTGTTGCGGCTCAGTAGAGTCAGTTCTGGCTTTGGCTAAAAGAAGTAGAGGCGTTGAGAACGATGAATCTTGAGAAACAGTCAACTGCTACTATCTAGAAATGAATTGCTTTACGTAACTGTTGGACATCTGTTGGCGAGGCGACGTGTCTTGAGCAGATTTGGAACGGGGCTTTTCTATACCAGAATGAACTGTTTTGATTTAGGATTGAACGGATTACACGGAAACAAGAGTTTTTTTTATCTCTTGTTTGCGTTATGTGTTGTGTGGCGTTGATGTTGTTGGTTAAGAACTATGTGGAGTGTAAAATGGTGCTATATGGCTGAGCTTCGATAGTCCCAAAATTGGTGCGATTTTTTATAATGGGTATGTCATGCGTGATGCATTCTCCTAAGTAGACTTTTTTCTCCTTTTTCAGTGGTTGGTTTTACTGGCATCGCTCTGCAATGGTATATAAATTTTTGTATTCAGCCATGATTAATGGTAAGTTGTACTTTGAATGGAATTTTTTGAAAGCTGAAGTTGATTAGATTTTGTGATATGATGATATTCACTGCAATTTTCATCTAAATTTTTACAAGACGTACGCTAATCCTCTGGCCAAGTAATGAGTTCTTGTTAATCTTGTCTCCTACTTTGATAGGTCATACGGGTTATTAATTTAGACAGAATGTACCTTGATTTAAATATTCACATTTGGAACTGACTTTGACTAATTATTTCAATATGTATTTGTTTTGCAGGTTTATCTTGATAATTTGCAGACGTTATCTTAAAATATATTTTTGTATTGAAAAGGCCAGATCTTGTCAAACGATTCGACCTTTGCATAGGTTTTGCTTTATATTGTGTGATAGTTCTATAAACGATAGCGACTGATACAATGGTATGATATGCTGGTGCGATAACTTTCATTCTCTTCCTGTAGTGGTGATATCACTTTGATATCACCAAGATATCTTGGTGATATTTTTTTGGTGTTAAATTATCAGATCCGTTATAGATACCTTCAGTAGATTATTTTAACAGATTGCATTAACTTTGGTACTTTTTTCTCGCATTGGCAATTCCTTGCTATTGTATTGGTTTATGTGTTCAGGCGGCTTGGTTTGTGTTAGGCATTAGCTTGTGACCTATGATAAGTTTGTTTAAAATTTATCTTAATAACTTACGATTAAAGTGTCCTCTTTATTATCCCACATGAGATGCTGATGAATTTTGGGAGTTGTTATTCGTTTGACAGTACTAAGGGTGTTTTCTGTAAGTTTCGAAGGATGAAAAAATTAAATTGCAATCCGTTTGAACTTTTAAGCCTGCAACATTGCCTTTCAAGTGTTCTCGCACCTACGCGCAGTTCCCGCACCTACGATTCAAGCAAATGATGTTTTTCCATCTCCGTTTGCATGACATATTTTTGGTGCGTTAAAAGTGCAATATACATACATACATACAACTGCTTTCTGTTCGCTCGAAAGCAAAAAGCGAACAAACTTGCACTGAATAACAGTTTGGAATAATACCGTAAAAATGATCAGAGCATTTAACATCGATTCTCAAGCAATTCGAATAGCAAATTTAAGAGTTCGTTAATGGCTTTATAAAGCTAAACGTTAAAGCAGAATTCGAACCTTTGTGCTAATGTTACTTTCTCAAAATTATGTATTCCAGCTCAAACTGAACAGACGTTCGAAAGTTTAAATGCCCTTGAATTTATAATTTACGTTTCATTTAGGCGCAAATGTTGATAAGTGTTTGGATGTAGAAACTTCAGACTTGATATTTTAGTTATTGTATTAGCGCCTAGTTTAATTTTGAAAGATCGTTCTATTTTCTTTAGTTGTGCTTCTTTAGAGTTTAATATATAATTTAGTTTGACATCGTATCTGTCATTAATTCGTATGTAAGTTTAATTATATTTTTTGAAAGAACCTGTATGCAATTGGATCTTTGATATGTTAAATATTTTAATTAGTTTTATATGCTTTACATGCTGTACCTGCATACTTTGCTTGAAATATCACAAATAATTATTTAACATCTTCAAATTTCAGTCTTTTGTTGTTTAAAAAAAAAATTATTTGAGAGTTATCAAATTTTAATTTTCAAGTTGAATGTCTGTTTTACACAGTAAACGCCCCCTGCAGGCCGGGGAACAAAGAATTGGCTTGCAGGCTAGCGCTTCCCTGACGAATCTTAAAAGGCAACTAAAGAAGGGGGAGCGGTTCTGTGCCGGCTCTCTTGAATAGAAGCGGACTGTATAGTGCTACACACTAAACTACAAAAAAATACACAGTAAGCAGAAAAAACTGGCCCCTAAAAAAACAGGCCCCAAAAAAAACTGGCCCTGAAAAAACTGGCCCCTCGATCGTTTAACTTTGCTAATCGCATTGACCAAATGTAGCCTAATTGAATTTCAACCTCTATGGCAGAAAGAATTTAACCGATATCTATGTCATAAAAATTCACAATCATTGAACAGATGTTTTGCTAACGATTTTAAATCGTTATTTAAATAATTGATTACTACAGTGTAATCATATACTAAAATAGACAGAAGACAGAAAATGTCTAGAATGCGCATATCGGACAATAACGTTAGGGACAATACGTTAGCTATTGCAAACTAAACACTCGGATTATAGATTAACCATACAGATTACAGTGAAAACTTAAAGCTAACATGCAAAAATACTGCTCGGCGAGCATTTATATAAACAAACTCAAATTACATTTTGGGATAGAAACGTTTGCAGGCAAAGTGCGTAGAAACACAAAGGAACAACTGACAAGTACGTGTGGGCTAGAGCTCTAGGCTTTTGGATGCAGAGATATCTCTGTACTAAGCTACTAGCCGTTGCATGGTCTACTGTAAAACATGAAATTTTCGCGTGCATGCAATTCTTGTGAATTTCGTGAATCGGCAAAGCTCGCGAAAATTACATGCACCAAAATTAAGCTGTAACGGGTTTATACTATGCTATGTTATAATGGACAGTCCTCAAAAACGTGAAAATTAAGTGCAAATAAACTTCTGAGATGCAGAACTGCAAAAATAACATGTTGCAAAAATTTCATATTTTACTGTTTTGTCAACAATGAAACTGAAGCTATGTACTATAGAAACTGAAAGCTGAGAGGCATTAGCAGGAGATATATGGAACTGGAACACCAACTTTTTGAGCAAGGGGTAAACTCCTTCAAAAAAAACCAACTCACTGACAGTAACATCAGTGAACCACAACGGAATATACCTAGATTCTGGGTATCTTGGTCAAATATATACCTAGATTGCATTTTTTAGACAAAAAAATACCCAGATACCATTACTAAATGTGTAATTTTATATATAAACAATTCCCAGATATCTGGGTATCGCTCTAAAAATCAGATCCTTGAATCACCAAAATATACCGTAATCTAGGGATATATACCCAGCACTGGCATCACTGCTCACTGCTTTAAATGACTGCAGGCGAATTCGTAACACGCCCGTCAGACGAAGCTTTCGATAAGGTTACTTTTGAAAAAGTAGTTCATTCAAAAATGAACTTTTAAAAAGCAAGGTTGTTCAGATGCTTTTAAAATACATGATTTTTGAGCACTGAAATCGAAACGATTCGAGTTTCCGGACTTCCGAGCATACATATGAAGCTTTTGAAGTACTTTGTTTAAAAAACTAGTTCTTTGTCTAGTTTCTAAACTTTGTTCAGAAACTAGTTAGTTTACTTTGTTTTAAACTAGTTTGTCAAGAGCTAGTTTCACAAACTAGTTTTTTGCACAACCCGCCCACCCGCCCCTGCACGTTTCACAAACTTGTTTCTGCACAACCCCCCCCCTCCCCTGCCCTCAGCCCACCCCTGGACCCCTGCTTGCTTAAACATCAACTGCCATCAGCTATCATTATTAGACTCCACCGGACCTACTTATGGCTCACGAAGATATCTGAGCATCCATGACAAGGCTATGACTGCACGGCGAGAAGTGGATGTAAGAAGAACTTTGGAACAGGTCAAAAAGACTCACATTCTAGCATTCTAAAAATAACCTACCTAAAACTAAGATGAACTAAAGAAATCCAAATAAAATCTAAATGACTTTGGATCAAGCTTAAAACTAGCCTCAGCTCTAGTCCGATTAATAACCTAATCGCTTTGTAATGCGATGGAGAGTTATTTCAAGAATGCAAATTGCCGATGGAAATTTCCATTGCAAGCCTGCATGTCAATATTCGTAGACGTTGAAGAAGCGTTTCATGTAGATCTGACGCTGGCGCAAGTCGTCGCTGTTCAACAGACCTTCACACACAATCGCACGCAAATCAAACCAGGCTCTTATTTTTAACACAGACTTTCAACAGCATGCAATGCGACCAATGGTATAATGTTTTAAACGCCCAGCGTTTAAACCACAGAACTACAAGCCTAGAATGCGCATGCATTAGCTGCACAATGTCACAGAAAGAAACATATTTTGATAAAACGGAAGTTGATTTGTAATATTTTATTTTATTATAGTTGTTCATTATTGTGATTGGATGTGTAAAAGGAGCATGACCCTGTCAATCAATTGTTGACGGTTGGTAATTGGTTTGGCCCGCAGGCCAAGCCCCTCCCCCTTCATCCCCATACGTCTTTCATTCTACAGGCTGTAGCGATGGGCCTTTCCAGTTCATTCATACGTCATTTTCATTCATTCATGGTTCATTCATACGGCAATACCAGTGCTGCTCATCAGATGTGGTGTGTTAGAGAAGAACTTGATACATTGGCATAACCGGATTTAGGCATGGTCAGGGTGCGCCACTGCACAGGGGCCCCCGCTAATTTAGAGAACCCCACCATCAGCCCTACCTCAAAAAAAATGGCAAGAGTAAAGTTAATGTTGAAATGTAGAGTTATAAATCTGAAAAAATTAAGCTGTGAAAGTGAGATCAGAAAGGAACAAGTACGAGTTAGGAAACTCGAATCGGTTCGATTTCAGTGCGCCAAAATTTCATATTGTTAAGAATGGCGTCAAAATAGTTTCGTCAGCACCCCCCCCTCTTATCCGTCCCGGTCGCGAGATCTGGACCAAAAGAAAAAAGAGGCCTTGACAACTGTGCTGCATAGGGGCATCTACCTACATAATATATGAGCCTGCGCATTGGCCAATATTAAAAAAATATTCAACGATAAAACACGAGAAATAATTCAATATATAGCTTCAGCCTCCACAAAAAGTTATACTCATTGTCAAAAATCATTTTCACTAAGGGCTTTGCTGTGACAAGCGTTCTCAAGCAAAATATGCACCGCGCATACTCAGATATTTTGATATAGTCACTTGCAAAAGTAGGCCTGCGGATATATATCGTCACCGCCTAACTTGCGCGATGCGAAAAGTCTGGAATCACAAACACAAACGCCATCTCCAATCATCAAACATCCCACATGAAAACTTAACTTTTAAATTCAAAATTAAACATTTTAATTTGTCTTGATTCAAAATTCTATTAACATAATCACATTAAAAATAAATATTATTAATTAAATTAAAGTAATTCTTCACTACACTATTTTCTCATTCAGTCGATGAAGCTTTCTGCGCAAGAAAGCCGGCAAGGAACCGCTCCCCCCCCCATCTTTAGTCGCCTTTTATGACTCGCCCGGGGAGCTCTGGGCTCTGGGCTCTCAATTCTTTGTTCCCTGGCCTTCGAGGGGTAAAAAAGTGGGTGAATTCGGATTTAATTATTTGTTTGACCGATAAAATAGCACCAACTAGCCGCTACTACCGTGGCAGAGTCTGCCGATGACTCTCTCCGCGACGCCGTGCAGCTCCTCGTAACTCCCCGCTCTGATGACGTCATCAGCAGACGCAGCGACTGCGTTCAGCTCTGACGTCTCGACATCAGCCCCCACGCCGATGACGATCAGATGGATGCCTGCGGCCCTGGCCTGCCTAGCCTCGCTCGCGGCGCGGGCCAGGTTGGGCCCGTGTCTGCGGTCGATGATCAGGATGCCAAACTTGACGCAGTCGGGGCGACTTCCGGAAGCGGCGGACATACCTGGCAGGCCAGCCAGGGCATATTTAATGCATGGTTTTATGCGAAAAGTGCAGTTGTCAATTTATTATTAGCAGTTGCAAACATTGTATTTAGTACTGCATTCATTTATTCATTTCTTACTGAAATGACCTGAGTGACGGATAGAATTACTGATCGAAGACTGATTGACTTGCTGAAATGACTTGATTGGTTGAATCCCTTACCAGAATGACGTCACAGGCATTTCAGATCGCGTTTCTGCATCTGCATCATGTCTCCCGCTGCCCATAATCGGATGTAACGATTTTAACGTGTTTTATTATCAATCTCATGGTTATATGTACGTGAACCTTGATTGGTGCATCAGGTGACAGTTCTAATTTTGGACCACTCATCTAGCGATTAAGTTAGTCAATAGTAGTGATATAAATTTACGGTATTTGTAATCAGACCCGAAACTTTAGCCCCCCCCGGGGTCAAAACTTTCGGGGGAAAACTTTCACTTAAAGTTTCGTCTGATGTCACAACTTAATAATTATTAATTGCTTTTTATTGCTTTTTTTAGCAAACTGATTTCTCATCAACACGTCATGTTTCAACATGGTCCTATTACCAGCGAGTCCGTGCAGGACACACACTAACTAGAAATATACTGTCAAAATCTTCATTACTTGCGACGTTAGTTATCATGTTACAGTTACAGTTATTATATTGCAGTTACTGTAGTATGGTACACAAAAGAACGAAATTAAAGGGAGCCGAAACTTTCGCTCTAAAACTTTCGTTGTGCCAAATCTTTCTTGTCAGAAAGTTTCGTCTCATATCACTAGTCATTAGCCAGTTAGCTAGCATGCATCCGCTAATTTTGAGTGGGCGGAGTCAGGCTCCAGGCGAATTATTTGATTGGCTGTAGCAAAGGAGTCAATTCCAAGACAAATTCAATCGCGTGCCTTGGTTGTTGATGTACTGGATGTGCGTGTCGGTGCTGGCGACGGTAGCGTGCTGACGCCTGTTGAGAGCCTCCGTGAAACCATCCAGAGTGTCGTGGTCTCTGAGACGTATCGCAGGACCCGCTTCACACGCCCCAGGCGTGACGCCCACCTAAACAGTTGTGTCAATGATAGTGCGGTGAAATTGTGAACAGCGCGCAATGTTTAATCATGCAGCAGCAAAGCAGCAGCCAAGACTTTGCATCTTTTGCCTACTCGCTAAAGTTGCTTCCTATAAATTTAATTCTATATAATCCTTAAAATTCGGATAAAACCCGATTTTGCCACATTTAATGATTGCAAATAGTTTAGTGTCAAACTACCTTGCCGTTAATTCATCGACCATTCCAGAATAATAGCGGGCTGTTGACGCCCTTTGCATTGTTGCAGTTTTGTATTCATTTCCCATGCTTCACTGGTCCTGTGGGTGACTACATGTAGCGAGTCAAGAGTCATAATAATCATCTCCGTCGTAGGCAAGGCCTGCTATTATTTATACACTAGGCTATACTTTTTCGCAAAATTTCAAGCTTGTGCAAATTTTGGGTAGGCCTACTTATAGAACCAGTACTCTTACAGATTTTTATCTGGTCACACCAGAAGTGCCGTCACGATTTTGCTATTTGGGGGGGCACAATGCCACGTTTTGGGCTAAATTTGTTTTCTTCCATTTACTTTGGGGCAATGCTAAATCATACTTGCCAACTCTGGTACTTTTTCTTCCAGCAGAACTTACAGCCGAGGGGGTGCTGACGAATATTTTCGAGACCGTAATTTTTTGAGGCCAACAGAACATTTTCAACGCAATTCTTACCAGTCCTTTTTGGAAAATACTATGCTTTTTTAATTTTCAAATTTGACATCAAATTTTCAGTTTTCAGACACTTTGCTAACCTTGCCAAAAAAATGTGACTTTGCCCCAACAAGAAAAACGTAGGGGGCTACGTTTTTCTTGTAGGGGCAAAGTGCCAGCACCCCTGGATCACACTGGCGCCTCCCACCTGTACGCGTGTGGAACTTAGCGTCATCTCGCTCGTGACGTCACGAATGAGGTCGAGCGCCGCCTGGTGCTGCGCCGCGTCAGCCTGGTCGGGGAGTGACCAGATAAGGTCCATCGGCTTGTATCCCGTGCACCCTGCGCGCACAGCTCGAATGCTTCCCCTGGTCACACTCAAATGGGTCTCATTCACAAAAGGATTTAAAGAAAATCTTAGTCTTAAAAGCTTCTTAAGCAAATCTTAGAATAATCTTACCCGTTGTTATCTTAAAATCAGAACTTTCAGAAATTAAAAGATGACGCCATTGCGTTTGGGGAGCGGATTTGAGTTTCTAAATTTGAGAACTATAAAAAACTTAAGAAAAGACTTAAGAAATGTATATCAATAAGGCCCCTTATTTTCTAAACGTTGTGAAAGTTACCTGAGAAATAAGACATGTGGAAATGGGACGGCCTTTGTACCAGCAAGAAGTTAATAAATCTTTCAAGTCTTTGCAAACTTTGCTTCATGCAGAAAAAGTACTTACTTTTGAATCGGTGTATTTCGATCGCGACATTTCAGTCGCAATATTTAAGCTTACTGATTATTTGTTCACATGGAAAAGCAAGACTTTACACTTGATCATACACCTTATTTGCTAATACTTAGCCCATTTGCATTTTCTTTTCATTTTACATTGTGTTCAGTTGCAGAAAGATGAATAAAGTTTTCAAATTCCGTAGAGCCTACAATACAATACAAGAAAAATAGCAAACCTTACCTTCGATCATCTGTGGCGGCCGTGTGCTGGTTGTTGGAGGAGGGAGGGTTGCAACTAAACCAACAATCAACTTCAACTAGGTTTTAGATTAGAAGAATAGCTTTAAGAACATAACAACTTGATGATAAACAACATACTGTTTCCTCAAGAAATCGTTTTTATTTCACACTACTAAAAAAGACTAATCACCTTTCTTGTCGTCTGATTTGATAATGTTTTCACACACATTTAGACGTTTGCGCCCTGATGAGGACTCAGACTACAAAAACTAATTCATGCACATTTAATTGTAAACTACATATAATTCTAAGCCACGTCAATAAACAAACAAATCTCTCTCTCTTCAGTGCTCTGTCAATTGGCAGGTCCTCGGTGCCCAAACCCTCCAACCTAGCCGATCATCGGCCCTTCTGTTCATATCCGCATACGATTCCTTCTCTAGCAGGTCATCTATCATTCTCAACTAACAAATAACGGATTCCAAACCCTAACCTAACCCAAAACTTGAATCTGAAAGGAAGGAACTCGAATTTTTCTGTTTAATTATTGAATAACATTTGAAACAATATATAACACAGCAGATGTATTGACGTTCAGCTGTGCATGTACTTGTAGGGACGTCGATCGATGTTGAAGATGGGGAGAGGAAGACAAAAGGATGTGGCTATGAGGACGGCGGGGGGGGAGCGGATTACGAATCATGAATGGGTGATCCTTACGTTCTAATCCTCCATAGCTTTTATATCCTTCTCTGTCATGCTTTACCACGTCGTTTCCGGTCTCCCTATACATCATTAACCAGCTACCTCATAATCCATACATTTCCGCACCCAATCATCCAGTTCCTTTCTCAAAACATGCCCCAGCCATCTCAG
>JAQIWG010003742.1:0-17279 GCA_034695025.1 Chamaedrilus cognettii | reverse complement strand
TGACCAATTAGTAAATTTTTGCATCTTTCTCTTTGGTGGGATGCAGATTCGCTAAATTGACGATTTACCTAAATTGGTCAATTTACTAATGGTCAATTTACACCAAGTTGGTGGGATCGGCGGTAAGAGTCTACGGCAGACATAAAAAAGGCATTATTTTCTTATATTCTATGAGCTCGTTTTTCTTCAAGGGAAGATCCGAAAATTGAAATAAGCCCAAGCTAATAGTAGTAATTACTGCTACGATTTAATACTTGAGGTACTGAATGACACTAAAGCTCCTTGGATATAGATACTTGGATCCAAACATACGAATGCACGCGAGGTCTCCTTACCGACGGTGAGCAGCCCATCCCTGATGTCCCCAGAGAACTCGCTCTTGATGGCGCCCTCTATGCCACCCTTCTTCGACAACTTGTCGTACTCCTCAAACACAGCGCGCAGGTGCGCGAAACTACGCTCACAGATGATCATGTTGAACCTGCGCCGTACACAAGGGCAGTGGCTAAAGATACCGCACATACGCGCAGCGGCTAAACATAGCACACATACAGTGGCTAAAAACAGCGCAGATTGTGGAGATAAGGGATATTGCAAGAAGACGCAAATTGTTGATAAAATTAACATCAACCGCGCAAGAAAATTTTACATAAAACTCCACACAGGTAGTTTCCCTACACGACTAAAACTAATCCGGGTGAAAACCAACGCAGGTATATTTTCTATAAGCACGCTTTCAGTTAATAGACAAATGGTTTAGTTTGCGTCCACACAATAGATCCTGGCTGAATATGTAATGATGATAGCGCAAAGAAACGGCTGATGCTCATCGAGACTCAACACTATAACAGATAATAAATTAACAAACAATGAACAAATATGATGATGATGATGAAAAAAAAAATAACGATAAAAACATGAAATAAAAAACAAACAAAAAAACAAACAACGATGTGAAGAAATAAATATGATGACACTTGTAGCGTGAGACGGATGCGCACGCAGACTCCTCGGTATAATAAAAAGGTATAATATTAAATAAATAAATAAAATAAGAGGAAAGAAGGTCATGGCGCTCACGTCGACTCCTCGGTGCCCCACTTGCCCTCGCCGGCCTTGAAGAGTGCCTGCGCATCGTCCTGCGCGGCGGTACGATCAAACTTGGCGCTCTCGTCCCTGTTGCCCTGGATCTGCGCGACGAGCAGCTTCTTGAAGTTACCCGATGTGTCGTCCACAACATCCTTCTCCATGTCGCGGTTGTACACTGAAGCAGAGAGTAGCGGCACACTGGAGTATCAGAGCAGCTGTACACTGCAGAAGAAACAGAGCAGTTGTGGTGTTGGATGGTCATAGTCAACATACAAAATATACTGGCGAATAATTACTTTCTTTCATTATACACAGCATCATCCGACGTTGACATTAGACCAGCAGCTGCGATATCAAGCTGGTCACAATGAAATATACATGTATAGACCATAGTGTATGTATAGCATGGTAGTACAATGCAGATCAAAACATCAACGCAAGATTGGTCAATGATTTATAAATAATAAATGAATAAATTTCTTACTAAACAAAAAACAGAACAGCAGACAAGAAAATGATCAAAGCAAGCAATAATCAATGCTTGGTGATCACTCAGTGATCAATGAAGGAGAGCGTACTGTTCTTGTACGCAGCAGTTATAGCCTTGATCTGCGCGTTGGTGCGAGTACACAGGATCTCTATCAGCGCGTCCTCGTCAGTACCCAGGCCCTGCGAAACAACTCAACTAATAACGATTCATTTATTTACCAACAACAGGCGATATGTTCAATCTGAGACAAGAAAGACATACAGCTTATTTCCCATTTATGCTCAGACATGAGTTAGCCCTGAGTAAAGGTTAAGCATTGCTTTATAAATAAAATCCTAAAAAGTGACTCGTTATACTGCAAATGCTTCCATTAACGTGTGTTAACAGTGTTAACAGTGTTCACAAATGTGTCTCATGTTTCAAAATGCTGTAAAATGTTCTACAATGCTCTCGCATGTTCCGGAATGCTCTAGAGTTTGGAATGCTGCCAGGCGCAGCTTGCCTTGATGGCGCGCTTGATCTCGGAGGCGTCGTACTCATCTGGGGGCATGCAGAGCGCCTTGCAGCAGCTCCGGAAGTTTCCGCTCAGTTCCCCCTCCAGCTCCTTCACCAGGTCCTGCACCAACCAATCAACTGCTGGCTAACTACATGCAAGCAACATGGCCGCCAACAGAGCAAATATAGCCGCTAATAGAGCAATATGACCTACAGTTTCATTTGCGTATATTCCATGATGGAAAGCTCAAATACTGTAAGAAAAGTTAATTCTAATTAACTTGTCGAGACTTAGACATCAGTGTTCAATATATCTATGCTGTTAGAAGTGTTAGACCTTGCCAAACATGGTCTTGAAGAGCAGGACAATCTCCATTCGCTGGTTGGAGTTGCGATATCCAAACACGTCGATGATCGCCTTCTCATCCGTGCCTACACACAACAGGCCGACCTGTGTATGGCTGGACAGGCACACAGAGCAGTCCGCACTAGGATGCTCCTATGAAACAATTAGAAAGCACACACTTGAAGTGTACACACCTCAACTACACACATTAGCCAACTACACTGACTAAATAATTGATGGTTAAACACAAGACCGTGTGAACATTTCTTACAGTGACCACAATATCCTTGGACTTCGCTACCTGATCCAAAAATCAACCAATGACAGGAAAGGTCTACAATTTAGAACTTTAGTTTGCTTTTTTCTAATTTCTTTAATATTGCACTTTTAGTCCGAAATGTCACGGTTTCGATACACTGCAATATTGTTATACACTGTATGTTTTCTACTGCCTTCGTGACGAATAAAGTTCTATATAATGCTTGAGTACCTAAGCCTTTCATCGCCTTCCTCAGTTTCTCACAATCCACTTCCGCGTTGAACGTCGGCCAGGCCTTGAGGGTCCCCTTCGCCTAACAGCACCACCCAAAATGCTACCACGGCAAAGTGAAACGAAATCACCATGTACGATTATGTCAATACGATACTGTTCAAAAAAACATTCGATAGATATTAAAACTTGTGAGCTCTATGCCGATTATCTACGAGCAGTTACCAGTAAAGCAACTTAAGCTATTAACCATATTTTATACGATAATGTTCTTGAACTTACTATGATAACTACTATTAGCATTCACACATGTGAATTGTCACTTCAGTTTGCACATATTTAACATCGCACAGTGCAGTGAGGCTACCTTGTAGTCCTCAGTCTCATAGAAAGGATCTCTCTGCTTGAGCTTCTCTTCCTTGGTCACCGGGGGTTTGGGTGTCGGGGGTTTAGGAGTCGGGGGTTTAGGAGTCGGGGGCTTAACCGCTACCGTTGTCTTAGCGAGCACCCCTAGTGACAATTTTGGTTTTGGGGGGGAGGGTTTCTCCACCACCTTCTTCTCGGTGGGTTTAGGGGGCGGAGAGGCCCTGCGGGGAGGGGAGCGAGGAGGCGGGGAGGCAGGAGGGGTGACGGGACGGCGCTCGGGCGCGGGCTTGGGTCTTGGTTTGACGGAGGACCGGCCAGTCTTGAGGATGGAGACAGTGAGGAGATAGGCGTCGTCCTCCTCATCAAAGTCAGCCACGGCGATCTGACAGGGAATATACACGAACGTAGAACAGCGTAAGGCTATACACGGTCATCAGTCAAAAATAAGTGCCACGTCACGCCATCCACACACCACGGAGTAAGAATAAAGGTGAGACCTTGAAAAAAGTTCCAAATTATAAGCAGATTGTGGTTGGGCATATACTAAACATAATATTGGCTTTGGTGAATGCTAAAAGTTACAGCACGCACCACAACTAATGTGTTACCTGCTATTGAGTGGACCCTGAACTGTTGAAACTACGTGCTAATTTAGTTGTAGGAGTTGAGTGATGAAGGGTGCGAGTACGAGGAAGAGCTTGCTTTGTCCACAACGCATGGAATGCGCGTGTGTACATGAATGTACAGAGTAAAGCATCGTAGCATGCGCATGGGATGAGGAAGCACTACGCGTATGATTACTATTGAAATCATCTCAACATTCTGCAAACATATCATGCGGTTTTAAATCCGACTAAATTTATTTCTATTCCACTTAAATCAAATCAATCCGCAGTAGTAATGCAGCCGAATAGTCTCAGCCTGTTTTTTTTGTTATTTGATGCGAGACTATTTATACCAATAATTTTCAAGCAGCCTATTACAAAAGTCTACAACGTTGTCAAGTGCAACAAGGCCCTTCCACCGACCGTTCCCAGCTTAGGTTCGCCAACTTTTGCGCGGAAGAAAGTGTCAGAGCGACATCTCTCTACAAGATGAGCGTAGATGTGCTCCAGCTGGCCTTTCCAGTCCCCTACAGCACACAGACTAGACGATGCACGGCCAGCAGTCACTACCCGCAGTCTGCATGTATGTTGTCTACAGAACGCCTTTATATAGAAGCTAACCAATATTGACATCAAGTTTTTCTTCAAAATCTCTACAATAAATTGCATAAATTGACCGAATAAGGTAAAGACGGAAATATTCAAAATGAGACAACGAAAGCATGTCTTCTCGACTGGAAGCCCTTTCTGCTGCCAATCAATATGACACATTAATTATCAAGGCGCAACATCATCCTCAAGCAACACTGGTGTGCTTCATGGCCTGCTTCATGGCCTGCTGAAGGGCCTGCTGAAGGGCCTGCTGAAGGGTCTGCTGAAGGGTCTGCTGAAGGGCCTGCTGAAGGGCCTGCTGAAGGGCCTGCTGAAGGGCCTGCTGAAGGGTCTGCTGAAGGGTCTGCTGAAGGGTCTGCCGAAGGGCCTGCTGAAGGGCCTGCTAAAGGACCTGCTGAAGGGCCTGCTAAAGGGCCTGCTGTAGAGCCTGCGGAAGGGCCTGCTAAAGGGCCTGCTGTAGAGCCTGCGGAAGGGCCTGCTGAAGGGCTGCTAAAGGACCTGCTGAAGGGTCTGCTGAAGGGCCTGCTGAAGGGCCTGCTGAAGGGCCTGCTGAAGGACCTGCTGAAGGACCTGCTGAAGGGTCTGCTGAAGGGCCTGCTGAAGGGCCTGCTGAAGGGCCTGCTGTAGGGCCTGCTGTAGGGCCTGCTGCAACCAATGGTTGAGAGAGAAGTGACACGATTTGAACCCCTGTGGGACTTATTATTGCAATCACTCAACCACTAGACCACAGCGCCTCACAAAATAATAATTCAAAACTTTCATTGTTAACTGGCGTGTAACAAGTAACAGACCGCGTCCGGCGCTCTCCATGCGCAGCTCTGGCTCCTTGGTGACGTATTCGATGACCGGGGGGGGCGGGGGCTGGGGCGGGGGCTGGCGGGGGGAAGGGGGCCTGGCCATGACCTGCATCCTCATCGTCTCCTCGTGGATGAGCTGGCGCAGGTCCGCCATGCTCAGTCTGGGCTGGTCTGCTCCCTGGTCACACAGGGGCAGCAGGGACCTTGTTCATGCCTCGCTAGTGTCTGCTATATATATATAGGCTCAGCAGGGCTGGTCCGTACCCTGGCAGCACAGGGGCAGCAGGGATTGGTACCTACTTACTGCAGTGTCTGCTTCTTCCTCAATGCCTACTGAACCGAGGTCCTAATGCTTTCGCGCTGGATATATAATATCCCTCTCGTCTTTTTGACCCAAACAGATATTACGAACCATTGCAGAGTATCTGGAACAAAGATGCAGCAATCCCATCAGGCGCGCGGAGCAATGAACAAATCTTCAAACCATTATCTTCATACAGTTACTATGATGAAATCATACAATTTCAAATAATGAAATAATAATTTAGTTTTATAACATAATTTTCAGTAGCTTTGATGACCTTGGGCCAAGGGTGTTTTAACTGACAAGTAACGAAAAGCCTTCAGTCTTTCATTAAGTGTAAAAAGTCAAGATGTGAAAAGTTCGTTTAATTTTAAGTACCGGTGCAAAGAATAAAAAAAACAAAGTTTGCGTCTAACGGCGCAGACCTGGAGCATCTTGTTGGTCAGCGCGCCAAGCTTCGCCTCGTAGGGCACCGAGTGCCCCCCCAACCCCCCCATGCCCCCCACATTCGCCCAGGAGGACGCGTCTCCGGGCGGCACCCCCCAAAAGTTGATCTGAGTTCCCGAATGGTTGACGGGGTTGATGGGGCCCTCGGGCGGCTGGGCTGACTGGCGGCCTGCAGACACAAAGCGAGTCTAGCTACGGCATAAGGAAAGTAAGAACTACGTGTATGGGAAGATGCGCATACATGAAGTTTCTGTAACCCAATCTACCATAGAAACCATCAACTTAATCAGTCGTGGAAGCGAAATAAGTAAATCTGCTGGTATGATCCCTGAGAGCACATCAGCAGCAAAGTCATTTAGCACCCTCTACACATCATTCTTTATGGCAATGCTAATCACTGATGCCTAGGTTATTGAAATTATCAATGTCCACAATAATATTCATGCAACAGACAGTGAAAACCCGAATCGCTAGAAAAAGTAAGTTTGATTAATTGCAGCAAGTTCAATTAATCATTGGAAAATTATTATTAATTTACTAGAAAAACCTTCAATTAGTGGTAAAAAAAAAATATAGATAAACGCATTGACGACTAGTCAGAAATGTTCAACTACTAGATAAACCCCAGTAGATACCGGACGGAGAGTTATTGGTGGGATATCTTGCGCTGCCGACTTGATAGTCGTAGCCGAGATCATTGGACCAGGCCTCCCTTGGGGAGTGGGTGAAACCTGCCCCCTTCTTGGACCCCACCTGACAGGCACACCGGCCATTGGACAAATTTGCTCAATAAATATAGACAATTATTGCATAACAATAGAAATCTCATGGCTCACTGTCCGTGTGATACACACTTCCATCCTTCTTGGCATAGAATTTAAAGCACTTCTTTATTATCTGAGGAATAATTTTTTTAATGCTTTCTTATTTAAATTTTAAACAATTATTCTACAACACTACTGCAGTGTTAAGCCTTAAATTAAAATGCTTCAGTTTTTCATTCGCTGCTTATATTTTATGCTGTCGTTCTCGCTAGATCAATCTTGGCTGTCTTTGGACACTAAAGTCAGTAGAATTATAAGTAAAACCTTGACCCGGCCAACGCTGGGCACTGAGCCGCGCTGGGGTCCTTGCTGCGACTTGATTGGTCGGAAGTCGTTCTCGTCGCGGAAGGAAGCGACAGACTCGGCCTCGTCGTCAGACCCGACCCCCTCCACCTGGAAGGTCTTCGTCACCACGTTGCTCTCCTTGAGACCACACCTGGTGGGGCACCCAACACCATCCAATACTACTATCATTACTATAATTCTTATTATTACAGCTTTTATTTTATTCAATTTTTATTTTTTACTAATCATTATAATATTATTATTATTACAATAATTATTTTAGAAATATTTTCCACGGCTACCTTGACACTGACCTTGGAACTTGCACACTCTGCGACATGTTAGATGTTGGTAAATTAACGAATGCAAAATATTCCCTTTTCCGCTATTCATTTAAATAACATACACGCTGATCAATGCTTGCTGATAACAATCTCTTTCTAAAGTTTGCAAACATCTTTAGCAACTCAATGCCAATGATCCAAGCCCAGGTCAAGCCCACCTACTTCTGTCACATCACAAGTTAGTCAACTCTAGCTTGCATGAAAGATCAACAACGATGATATAGGCTATCAATCAGGATTTAATATTTGTGCTGATTGAGACAGCAACGAGAAAGAAGTAATTAAATCAAATGACCTTGAGACTGCAATGGCCTTGAGAGTGCGCTTGCCAGCCTTGAGGGTGAAGGGTCCCTTGTAGAGGAAGGTCGCCTCGCGCGCCAGGGCGCTCGAGTGCAGGGGACCGGGGCGCGACCCGTCCGTTGTGAAGAATATCCGACATTCCGGAGATTCTAATCACGCAAAAATCAATTTTATTATTAAGAGCAACTACCGTTTTTTAATTACCTTTCGTTTTTAAATCATTTGTGTCAAATGTTACACAGCTTATTTTAAATCATTTTGCTTTGTCCAAAGTTGCAATAATATTCATTACAAATTTTTTTAGGAGGGGATCGTTGGAAAGGGGAGAGGGAAGAAGACATGGAAGAAGGCGGTAGAGAGCGCTGTGAAGGCATAAATAATCAAAGAATCAATCAACAAGTCAACAGCACGCACCAGAGTCGAGCTCGACAAAAGTCCTCGTGTCGATGCTGCTCGAAGGTTTGCCAAGGACCGGCGGACGAAGGGTGGTGATGACCGGGGGGATGACCGCCCCCGCGGAAGGCATCGTCAGACCGAGTTGGGAATAATTGTTAGGATCGAAACACCCAGAAACACGGAACGCAATGTTATTGTCAATGCAAAAGTAATGAGGCTCAAGAAGTCTAATGATTTACATTACAACAATCAGTGAATTTTAACCACTCCGAGATCTAGGTAAAATTTAAAGATTGGGATTTTTCTTTAAAATTTGGATAGGGGGAAGGGAGTTACAGCTACTTCATTGAAATTTCTGATTTTTAAGATGAAGGTAGATTTGGCTTAAGTAAGATTTCTTGCTTTAGTTACATGTATCGTGTCCTGTTGAGCTGTTTATATTACTTCCTACGCTGTGTCATACAATAATGTCACGGCTCCTAATCAGCCCCGCAGTCAGGCAGGAGAGTGGTCAGTGGTCAGTGCCCCCGTCGTGCTCGTTGTTGTTTACTTGGTAACCGGGCGCCATTTGTAAACAAACGAGATGCAAACTAGCGACAAACCGGGCGCCAGCCTATTAACAAACGTCACCTAACCCTAACTTTAAACCCTAATGGGGTCCTAACCCTAAACGCAGACGGGTAACGTAGGCGTAGGCCTACTTGGATTCAAACAAGAGGGATGCCGGGTAACAAATGATTCAGTCAGCAGGCCTAGGCTATGTTTTTAAAACATCAAAATGTTTTTTTGGGCTATGGTCTCATTTTTTGACAAAATCCAGGATTGTTCTGCTAAACACTATACATGCACGAGCCATTAATATCCGTTTTGATTCATTGAGTAGGCCTAGTAATTGGTCCATTTAGCAATAATTGCTGATTGCCAATCGGCTTGTTACAGACCCACATTTCCAAGTCTCGTAAATAACTGACAAAACGTTTCGTTTAGTCAGGCTAGCTACAGCTTGCCCGTGTAGGTCTACGGCCTAGTTCACTCGTACAGGCCAGGCTAGTTTTGTTGCCTCTGAAACTGTTGCCATTCAGTCTGATCACCATCACTCACCGACTAATGGCAGGAGTCTCGAGTCAAAGTCCAACTTTGCGGCAAAACAAGAGTGGCGCCGCGCGGCGGCATAAATTAGACTGCGACAGCGCTCTGGTGTCAAGTGCCAACCACAGTCGCAAAACAACCGACGTCTGGGGTCAGAAGGCATAGGCTACATGTAGGGTTAGGGTTAGGGTGCGATAGACTAGGCAGCATTTCGAAGGAAGGATTGCCGGCGCTGCAGCGATTGAGATAACACCATTAGCGTTGAAGTGCTGAAGAGAAGTCAGCATGGGGAAACAACTAGCACTTATAGCTGGCCTGCTCGCAGCGACATTGACCTTGGCTGCGGTAAGTCGATTTGACTTGTAGTATATTATCACAGGCCTATATTTATTTCGCCACTAAGGCGGTCAAACATACAGACATGACAAACAATGATCACTCAGACCTACATGTATATCATTATCGGCTTGAATCGTGTTTCAAATATTTTGTACGCTTGTTATTGAGATTTAAAAATTTAGACTAGTCATTTCTCTTTTTTTTCGCATCAACAACAGTCGTGTCTTCTGTGGCGTATTCCTCCAAAAATCAATGTATAGCTTGGGTCTATCGTTGTTCTTCGGGTCTAGCGGCTTCACATTGTAGGCTATAGGCCTAGGGTAAGACATTTTTTGAAAGTTTACGCTGCCATATGAGCGGGAGATTCAGGTTTTACATGAAAGCAGTAGGCCTATGGGCTATGGGTATACGGTATAAATTCAATTTGACATCGTAGCCCAACTGCTGTCTAAGCTTCAAAGTGTTGGTGTGGTGCTGTAGAGCGAACTGCCATTCCCTCCCCAGGACGGAGACAGAGCAAGGATTGCCCATCCACAACACGGCTCGCAGGGTAACGATCAAATGAGCCTGTAGCTAGACTGCATAAAGGCCTGATGTATCTACACACAGTTCAATAGGCACAAGTTTCTGTTAGCCTCGCTATCAAGCTTCAATTCGCTATAATTAATCAATAAGCCGTTAAGCTCAATTTCTATTAGCCTATAGCCAATACCAGACTGCTTGTGACGTCACTCGCAGAAGATTTTCTTAAAAATGACCCCATGACGCAGTCATGGCTTTACTCGTGGACTTAGACTAACCTGCTTGTGTGGTTATGTGTTGCTGACGTGTGCCGCCTGCCCCCAGAGACAGGGCACTGCCCTTAGACTAGCTTACTTGTGTGGTTATATCAATCTTTGGTTGTGTGGTACAGACGTGTGCCGCCTGCCCCCTGAGACAGGGCTTTGCCTTGCAGCTATGCGGCGGTGGCACTACGACAGCAGTGCGGGCGCATGCAGACAATTCATTTACGGGGGCTGTGGGGGCAATGAAAACAATTTCAATACGCAAGCGGATTGCGAGCAGCGCTGCAGACGTGACGTCACAGGAGCCGAAGGTATAACCCTACCGATACATTATCCTTTGTGGTGAACGATCAGACGGTTCTATAGCAAGTATGCTGTAATACAAACATTTTGTATTTTATTAACTGGCTTATTTCTCACAATAACTCAAATATTTACCCATGTGTCATTAAAGCAAAACGATCATATTCATCTCGAAGGATTACTGATCATAACACTGCAGAGGAGAATTCATAGGGACAATAGAGGACATTCATAGAGGAGAATGCTGAAATGTTAGTGTTAATGTCTCGCTATTAGTCGTGACCCTGTAGCGTGATTCATAGAGAAGAATGAGTAAATGGTTAACGTTTATATAGTTAAATCGCTTTGATTGCCGCCATACACTAATATGAATAAAATTGGTTTATTTAAAAAATTTATTGCACAAACTAGGCCGTTGATAGCAGTGTTATTGTGCATGTGTTTTATTAAACGTCAGTCCGTGCGTACAAGAGGACTGTTGATCGATGTTGGGCGATGGGCACTGCCCCCAACCCACCCCCTCTATTGCGTATGTTGTAGACAAGTGTTACCTGCCCCGTGAGATGGGGCCCTATCCCCCGCTGTTGCGTATGTTGTAGACAAGTGCTCCCTGCCCCGCGAGGTGGGGCACTGTCGCGCCTCCATCCCCCGCTGGTACTACGACCGTGCGGCGGGCGACTGTCGCGAGTTCAGATACGGGGGGTGCGGGGGCAACATGAACAGATTCAACTCAAGGGGGATCTGTGAGCAGCACTGCAGACACGCGCCTCACCTCCCCGCCACGGGTCAGAGTTCAAACTATGTTATTCTTCATGTATGGTTTAAGTCAAATTTAATATTGACATTGAGCAGCAAGTTAATTACAAAGTATTGATTAGTTCAATGCCTAGCAACAGTTACGCTATTTTAACTAGTAAGTTAGCCTATGGCAAGTTTGGTAATAGTACTTTGTATAATTGGAGAATAATAATATCTGATTATTGACTGGAGTTTAATTAATGACTAAAAACTGTTTTTGTATTTCCCCTGCCCCCCCCCAGACCCGTGTTTGGAGCCCCCCGAGGCGGGGCGCTGTCGCGCCGCTATCCCCCGCTGGTACTTCGATCAGGGGGCGGGCGCTTGCAGGGAGTTCACGTGGGGGGGCTGCGGGGGTAACGACAACAAATTTGACACTGTGGGCGCATGTGAGCGTCTCTGCCAGCGCCACTTGAGGGGTGAGGAGCACACTGTTGGGGCCTGCCTGGCGCCAACCTACTATGCCTGGGCCGTAGCGTGGAGGGGATTTTTGACATTCAAACACCCCTCCGCCAGAAATTAAAAATGTATGGCTTTGTATATTTTAAACTAGAATGGTTTTTTACTGTGCAAAACTCCTTCGAAAAATTTGAAACTCGTGGCTTGTGTGCTGGATTTGTAATTTAGGAGAAGAACTTTTTTTTGTGTAGCAATGGTTGATGAAGCTAAGGCGATATAGTGACGAGTGAGTCAACAATCTCTTCTGCTTGTCTCGCCGCGCAGTCGTCCACGTCACGGGGCCCATGCGCCACACGTGCAACGCCTTCCAGTGTCTCATGTACTGCGCACACGGCTTTGAGCGCGACGCGCACGGCTGCGAAGTATGCGCCTGCCGTTCCGCCCCCGCCCCCGCCCCCCACGCCTCCTGCTCGCTGCCCCCCGAGGCGGGGCTCTGTCGCGCCGCCATCCCCCGCTGGTACTACGACCAGGGGGCCGGCGCCTGCAGGGAGTTCACGTGGGGGGGCTGCGGGGGTAACGACAACAAATTTGACAGTGTGGGGGCGTGCGAGCAGCGCTGCGGGCGCCAACAGAGGGACAGGCACCACGTGACTGGTGAGGAATGCACGCATTACTGTCCATGTGGGACGTAAATTGGAGGGGGTTTTTGAGATTCAATTCACCCCCGGAAATGAAAAAGTCTAGGTTTCCGTATTTTTAACACGACAAGTTCTTTAAACTGTAAAACTGCTTCAAAAACTGTTCGACCCCTCAAATAATTTGAAATTCCTCCTTATCGATGATTGTGAAATTAAACTGAACGATTTCTAGTGCTAGGAATGAAAATGAGTAGTTATTAATTACTAACACAGCTTGTGTGCTGGATAACAACCATTGCTGACTTCGTATATGTACTCCATTTTCTTACCCTAAGCTCCATGTTATGTAGGTAAGGATAAGAAAGTTTTGTTCAAATATGAAATGAGCAATGGTTGTTGATAAAGTTGTGAGGAGATAGTGAGGACAGGGTCAACAATGAATCCTCTCTGCTTGTCCTGCACGCAGTCGTCGGGGAGCGCCACATATGCGACACGATGCGCTGCGTGATGCACTGCACGCACGGCTTTGAGCGTGACGCGTACGGCTGCGAGGTGTGCACTTGCCGCCCCGACCCCGCGGGGTGCCCCCAGGTCGCCTGCACGCTGTACTGCCCCAGGGGCTTCCAGGCCGACTCACAGGGCTGTCGTGTGTGCGCCTGCCGCCCTGAGGCCGACCCCGACACCCCCCACTCTGTGCAGTACATCAACCCCAGCTTCCGCTGCCCTGAGATAGAGTGCCCCCGACGCTGCCCCTACGGATATCTCCCTGACTCGAGCGGCTGTATGACGTGCCGCTGCGTCGTCCCGCCCGCAGCGTAGGCGTGGCTTGCTGCAGGGGCGTGGCCTACAGCGCCGGCGTGGCCATAGAGCACATTAGACACGCCTAATTTTAAAGGTGAATATATCCACACAATGCTGTGGATATGCCTGCACTTTTGAAATGCAAAGAATTGGTCATACCCCGCCCTCCCCCTCCCCCCCCTCCGGCTATGATTTGGTTCGAGTTGCCCTGAAAGCTCTATCCCCTGTTAACAATGACATAAAGAGACCACTATGTCATGCTTCTACAAACGAACGCTACGCAACTGGCCTAAAGTATTTACTGTCGCTGGTTGATGTTATTTGTTTAAAGTATTGCTGCAATAAATGAGAAGCTCGTTATCAAACACTGCGTGATCGCTGATGTGGGGGTGCTTTGTGATAATGACTTGAGAATTACTGCGTTCTTTTCAAAGTAAAAAGTTCGCCTCACCAATGAATTATGGCCGTGGAGTTAACAACTAATTCGTCCTAAACTTAGCAACTGCTATTCAATCAATTATACCAATTCCAAAATAGTTTCTGCACGTCGCCACCAGGCCGTACAATAAGCCGTCGACTGCTACAATGTGCATGTATCTGGGCCTAAGTTTCGTCAAGTTTGTCGTGAGTCGAGATGGCACTAAGACAAAAAAATCTTGAGTAATCTTAACTCGGTGAACTTAGGAGAAACTTAAGATAATTATATCGTAAGATAACCATGCGCGTGAATGAGCCCCTGGACTAAATGATTGTGGCTGTTGCCGACTAGTCTGAGTAGTAAGTTTTCGTCGATCGTGTGTCGTAAACAATGGTTTGAGACCGGGCAGTGTTTCAGGCTCCCGTTATACTGCAGGGTATGCTGCTGTTAGCTTTCTTAATCGAAGTCTGGTTTCAAAGTCAACATTTAAAGTTTCACGTTGGCCTACAGAAGTAACATATAAACAATGAATGGACTGAGGGCCTAAGGTTGACATAACCTTGATCAGCGTGTAGCCTACATCGTACAATGTAAAATGTAGCCTGCTTAGATAATATTCCTACATTGTAGAAGCTTAGTTAACAGTCGCTGTAGTTTTTAGATTCGACAGGGCGCAGACACGGAACCGTGATCTGGCTCCAGCAAAGGACTGACGCGACGATTATAACGTGTACTGTAATAGCGACTGGAGCACAGCTAGGATAAACTTAACAACGATCCTATAATAGGCCCTACAATAGTTAACAGGCAAACCTAGGCGACTGGAGGTAGGCTACAGGCCTGGAGAAGATCAAATTCAGTTTATTAACGAGAAGTTTTAGCTAAAGATCTTAGAAGCTGAGGCTGTCGGGTCGATGGAGAGACTGCAGTGTGCCTTATTGTTTGCCACGCTCGCAGTCCTACTTTTGTTGGTAAGCAGTTTAACTACTGGTTCAACGTTATTAAATCCACTAGGTCTACAGTCAAAGTCCTAAATAGGCCTGCATGTATCTCTACAGATATTGTTTAACTGGATCATCGAAGGTAATAGCTAGCTTGGCATCCATTCATAGCTTATGTGTCCATTGCATACTAGTCCTTCGAAAATAAATTTTGGCATTTTAGACACCGTAGGTCCGTAGCCTGGCTGTCGTCTCTCTGAACTATAACCACTGTGCCCAGTATATGTGTGTAGATTCTAATCTGTTATTAAACGAAGCCTGCTGGTTTGTCTGTTGTCTAGAGCGGGTCGTCTCATGCAGTCGTACGACTGCACAGTCGCTACGGTAAGACGACAATTTTTTGTCTCTGTTTAATACCGTATTATATGCTAGCAAGTTCTGCTGTTGCTGAGGCTAGCTGCCATGATCGTTCAAATACATTGATGTCTATACAGCCCTTGTGCGTGCAGGCGTGTCGCGAGCCTGCCGATCCTTCGTATGCCTCAAGCGCTGCAGCGACGGCTATATGCTCGACGACGCGGGGTGCCCCCTCTGCGCCTGCCTTCCCGTCCCCGGCACGGAGCACTGCCCCCAGATCGAGTGTCCGGGGGTCTCCTGCCCCGGGGGCCACGTCACTGACGCGAGCGGCTGCACGCTCTGCGAGTGCAAGCCCCCCGCTGTGGCCCCCCCAGTCGCGCCCTCCCGGGGTGCAGGGCGGCGAGGCACTCGCTGCCCCCCCGTGTGCCTCAAGTTCTGCCCGTACGGGAATCGTTTGGACGAGAGCGGGTGTGAGGTCTGCGCATGCAGGAGCAAGGCGGAGGTGTGCGGAGAGTTCCAGTGTCACCGGGAGTGTCCCGCAGGTCAGGACTCACTGCAGGACTTGGTCAGGAATAACTAAATTCAAAACAGTTGATTATTACTTTATTATTAAGCAAATTTGAAATGGACGATGCATGACCACGGTCAGTTTGTAAAAGAGTCGGTTAGGCCTGTCACAAAAATACAAAATCATTTGGTAACTTCTGTCAATTGTTGGCTGACTTCGACGCCTTGAAGGCGTGATTGCTTCGCGTTCAGTGTTTCGATGAACGTTCTGATTTTGTTTTTTGTGATGCGTACTGTTTGCATTGGTTTGCTCTGACCTTTGCAATGAATAGAAGATGAGTATTCACTAATTTGTAAGTTATTCTGTGTAGTATGCCGTAACTCACCTACAGGTACAGTTGCATGTATGTATAGCGTAAACCTGAAGTTTATGGATATGGTTGTGTCAAATCTGCAGTTTATATACGGGTCTAACTAGAGAAAAAGATATTTTCGAAGTGTTAGATGCACTCATTATAGTAGAAATAGGCTTCAAAAAAATTGCGGTACAATTATTATCCCTTGCATTTCTAACCCCTACAGGCGTCAAGACAGACCCGCAAGGATGCGACGTGTGCGAGTGTCGCACGGCCCCCCCCTCGGTCCCCAGTTGTCCGTCCCTGACCTGCGCCAAGCGCTGCCCCTTTGGGCTGACGAGGGACGCGTTTCAGTGCGCGACGTGCGTGTGCGCACGGCGCCCGCCACTGAGGCGGGGCGCAGGAGGAGCGCTCTGCAGCGAGGGGCGCGCGAGCTGCGCCATGGTCTGTGAGCAGGGGTTCGTGAAGGGCTCGGACGGGTGTGACGTGTGCCGCTGTGTGGGCGCGCAGTGGGCAGGGGGCCACAGCGCAGGGGGGGCTGGGGGGGCGAGCCGGCGTGTGGGGGGGAGCGCTGACGTGGCAGACACGGCAGCAGGTCCGGACATCCAGGTGAGATTGAGTGATACATTCGAACAGCTGACATAATCTCAAGCTTGCCGAATGGGTCTATAAGAAACATATTGAGCTACCGGTATTGTAAAACCTGTAAGAACTATTAGTCAGTAAAGTAAACACTTGATGCTTGCAGGTGTAGGACCTAAGGTTCTGGTTGTTTTGCTTACTTTTACTGTTGACGCTATATAGGCCTTAAACATTTTATCAAAGAGACCAACGTCATTGAAGAGACCCATAGTTATAATTCCAATTAATGCTTCTGTAGAGTGAAACTATAGAAAGCATTAATACATATATACAGGGTGCGGCAAAAAAATACTCCCCTAGCAGATTTGTGACAACTCAGCCAAAAATTAATATTTTTACTTCATCTTTCCAGCGATTGTAGCTAAGATAATTTAGCACAAGTTCTGAAAATTTCACCTGAAAATCTGCTTGCATTCAAAGGTTATGAAACTTTTACAAAAAAAACTTTTAAAATCGTTTTACCTAACACAGTGATGCCTGCAAATAGCATTTTGATGCCTGCAGATCTCCGAAATTCGTCGCTAAACTGGCAGGACCTTTTTTTGCCAGACTATCATACATGGGGGGGGGGTGATGCATCTAAAGTTGATTGAGGACTGCCAGAACGCTGCGCCGCCCGTGTTCATCTTTCAACACGACGGTGCACCAGCTCATGCTGCACGCCAGTCGCAGGAATGGCTTCAGTGTTACTGCCCAGACTTTATCAACAAAGATGAATG
>JAQIWG010003741.1:0-17282 GCA_034695025.1 Chamaedrilus cognettii | reverse complement strand
GTTGGCATGATGTGAGATCAATCAATTTTAACTCAACGGTCACTCGCTTGTTTACCAATTGCTCAATTCTCATAGGCCTATTTGCCGCAAGCGGCGCAAGGCCTAGGCCGTGCATACAAGTGTGACCACGTTTCGCCGAGTTAATAGGCCTACTAGGCCCATTCGACCACAAATATTAGCGATCGGCCTACAGCGGGCCGAAATAGGTCTATCCAAATACTATGCAGCGCGTCAGTTCTATAAACATCGCGCTAGCGCCGCGCTAACCTGAGCAACGGGTTGAGGCGCTCAGATTGAGAACGAGTTGGCTGAAAATTTAAACTCTACTCTAACACCGTCCTAACACCGTGGACTTGAAATCACCCATTGGGTAAATAAAGATTTATCTTTCTCCTAGTTTTAGTTTCAATTTATCAATATCAATAAGTCTTTAATTAATGTCCAGTATATGCTGTTGGTTCAGCATTTATGTTTGTACTCAGTTTTCATTCAAGGAGAATCAATATAGTGTTAGCTTCAGATTTTATTAAATTATGATTTTACTTTCAGCTCAGTAAGATGAAAATTTATGCCATTGGTGCCACAGTGTGTTTGTTTTCTTCTTCTATTCCGTACCCTGCCGTTGTTTCGTTCAGGCTTCGAAACAGATTTTCTCCACCATCATTTTTTTTCAAAACTCTGACACATGAAAAAACTGATCCAGCTATCGTACACTTTTTCTCCTTCCCCTTTGTCCTGGATTTCCACCAATTATAAATTGACGCTTGCTGCAAGGTCCCCGATGGACGCTGAAACAGACTCTTAACTTACTAATATTTTTATTGTGTGTTGAAGCGAGTCCCTCCGAGGCCCTTCATGCTGCGAGCAGTGTTGGTGCAAGGGCCGTCGGTCTCTTCCTGCGACCCCAGCGCGAGTGGAAAAGCGAACACCTGACCCCGCAAGAGATCGCCAAGTTTCAGCAATCCATGAAGGTCTGGCGTCTATCAAGCATTAACCGTGTGTCACTAAGTCTAAATTTATAAAAATAATAACTTACTTATAAGTATTACTAATATGTCTATCTGCTTTGCTACTGCCATTTGTTTTGGGTTAGTCATTGATTTATATTTGCTGCATTTTATTATTTTGGATGCATTATTGGGGCTCCATTTCATGTCTACAGGCATTCATGATCAGTTGTGTTGGATTGCAATGTGAAGTGTTAAATATTGATCTCTACGGTTGTTTCATTGCGCTGTGAAGTAAAAATGAAATTATTTTGGTTAATTATATACAATTGAGTTTGTATATGCATCCTTAAAAGCACATTGACTGAATCTTGGCAGCGAGTTGTATTTTGTTGCCCATGGCGAGGTTACTGATTCACTGTAACTAATTCTTAGTGAAGAGTAAGAAAATTTTAGTAAGAAAATAAACTACTAATAGAATTAGCAAGAGCTGAAAGTAGTAAGAGAATTAGTGCTTGGGATTAATCTCTGGGGTAGAATTAGCAGGACAAGAAATACGGGCAAATCTAATTCCTGCTCATATTTACTCTCACTCCTACTAATTTTTATCTTCCTTTTTCTTCCCTTGGGACTCATTTTTGCCTTTACTATTTATTATTCCTGCTAATTCTAGCGTACTCTCAGAACTGATTCTTACTCTTACTAATTCTACAATGCGCACAAATTCGTACTCTTACTACCGTAATTCTTATTCTTGCTAATTCTCCCCTTGACATTAATTCATACTCTTGTTAATTCTTACTCTAACTGGTTTATACGTTTACTAATGCCACCCTTGACAACAATTCCTATGTTGGCTTGCTGTCGCCGGCTGCAGGACTGCGGCTATTCGGCTCGTGTCGTTGTGCCGCACGGCTCGTTCCTCATCAACGTTGGCTCGTCGGACGCCGAGTGGCTTCGTCGCAGTCGCGAGTTGCTCGTCGATGAACTGCGCCGATGTCACATGCTTGGGCTCAGCCTCTTCAACTTCCACCCTGGTCGGTACGCGGGACATTGGCATCCTTTAATTCTATTTTGCTCTGATCAATTAAAAATGAAGGTATGCTGCACCCATGTGAGAGATCAAGGGTTTAGGTCCTCCGACCACAGAATAGTTGCGTTAACGATCGAATAAGTGGTCTTTGTTGTACAGATAACCTTGTGTGCAGTTTTCAAGTGACCTGCACTCGTAAGTGCGCATGTTGCTTAATCATGCACAGGAAAAAGTTGCTGATAAATGTCATGGCAATCAAGTGCTTGGTTTAATGAATGAAGGTCTAATGTCCACTATAGTTGTATTATATAGTGCTCCGTTAAATGTTTCTGTTGCGTTCGTGCGCTGATGCTCTTTTCTGAGGGGCATTTCTCAATGCTGCATTTGAATTCAGACTTTCTCTCGCAGTACCACAGAATTAGTACTGTAATTGAACTGCTAAGAACGAATGGGATCCTGATTAATGCAATATATCACTAAAGGATGTCATCAATTTTGACAAAATTTTGCCTACTTGTAAAATGATCTATTTGGGCTAACAGCAGATCAAGCACTGGTTCTCACTCCCCGCAATCCAGAGCTAGACTTCCAGCCCAGAGCTCCCCGGGCGGGTCGTGAAAGGCGACTAAAGAGGGAGAGCGGTCTGTGCGTGGCCCTCTGTTCAGAATCGGACTGTAATAGTCGTCGTTGCTACACAGGGTCCTTAAACTCTCAAAATCAAATTAAGCCACTGGTGCTCGGTTGCAAAGCTGTGATGGTTGATTTGTTATTGGCTTAGGCTCCTTCTCCTCTGGGTCGCTAGACAGTTGCATCCGACGCATCGCCGACAATATCAACTACGCGCATCATCAAACGCGCAGCGTTGTCACGGGTAAACTAGCTCTTTCATCTCGATTCTTATTATTTAGTTAGTTGTCAGATCAAAAGTCAATCATCATCGAATGCCGTGCTCATCAAATGTGCCGTGCTGGACCAGAGATCATGTCCCTGGTCCAGCACAGCTGGATCAGGGGGTCCAGCATGGCTGGACCAGGAACATGACTCTAGGATGGCCTTGGACGGCACCTTGTTCCCACTGAAGGACTGGAAGCGTCCCAGGGGCCGCCCCCGTAACACTTGGTTAACCACGGTCAGGAGTGACGTCGAGCCTCAAAACATCGGACTGTTCACCGCCATTCAGAAAGCCCAGGACAGGCAGAAGTGGCGTAACATCTTGCATCGTGCAACGCTCAGCTGATGAGCATGCAACGATGACGACGACGATCATCGAAAGTTTATTAGTATCTCTTATGTATAGAGTACATCCGATATTTCTCATGCCTGACTTTAATATCATGTCTAGTTGAGCTTTAAATTTAGTTGGCTGACTGCGTTTTGCATTTATACACCATAAATGCAAAACACAGTCAGCTAAATTTAAAACGTGACTAAACATGATATTAAAGTCAGGCACTAGAAATATCCTAACTTTGTAGGTTATAAATGTGTTGTGTTTGCCCAGTGCTGGAGAACACGTGTGGAGCGAGTGGGACGGTGGGCGGCAGGTTCGATCATCTAAAACAGATCATTGCACTGGTTACCGACAAATCAAGGATCGGCGTGTGTCTCGACACTTGCCATGCCTTTGCTGCAGGTGAACGATCGACTGTTATAGCACTGATATTTAAACAGAACGGGACTGTTTAATAATTGATGACATTGAAATGTAATAAATTGCGGAGCAAAATTTAAAATGGTCAGTTTTGACATTTTTGTTACAACATTCAGGACTAGCATTTTGCGCAAGAAATTAAGATAAAAAAATTTCAAGCAAGCTAGAGTTTCAGTCAAATAAGAAAGGAGTATTTGATTTCGTTGTAGCTAGTTTTTCGTCGTTAGTTAGTTCACAATTAGTCTCACAACATCACTGCGTAGCATTCTTGCTCTAGAATAATTTAATTTAACAGCATTATTGTCTAGTATTTTGGAATAGCTTTTTTATAAATGTCACTTACTGCTGATTGAAATTTTTCCCGATGAAAATTACTTTATATTTCACGATGTGTGAACAGATGACTGTGATTATGTCTGATATGTGGTTAAGTTTAATATGTGATTGAGTCTGATGTGTGGTTAAGTTTAATATGTGATTGAGTCACATGTGTCATTGAGTCCGATGTGTGATTGAGTCTGCTGTGATTAAATTTTGATCGGTGATTAAATCTGATCTGTGATTGAGTCTGATCTGTGATTGAGTCTGATCTGTGATTGAGTCTGATCTGTGATTTGTTTGATCTGTGATTAGTCTGATCTGTGATTTGTTTGATCTGTGATTAATCTGATCTGTGATTTGTTTGATCTGTGATTAGTCTGATCTGTGATTAGTCCGATCTGTGATTGAGTCTGATGTGTTATTGGGTCTGGCGTGCCTGCGACAGGTTATGACATCAGCAGTGAGGAAGGCTATGACGCGATGATGCGAGAGCTCGAGGACATCGTGGGCTTGCAGTATCTCAAGGCGGTCCACATCAATGACTCCAAAGGTAATCACTGTTGAACTCCTTTTGGATCAAGATTGTCATTGTTGATGCATTGAGTATTAGGGGTAATCACTGTAAATTTCCTGATGGAATAAGATTGTCATTGTTGCTGGCACACTCTGAGCATTAGTGGAGATTTTGAGCATTACTTTAGTGACCTCTGTTCATATCAACAAATCAATAGCAATGTGTATGATGCGTATATAATGATAAATTGTGACATTATTTGATTGAGGCCATATATTGGACGCTTTCATGTGACCGTGATATGACATCACTCGTTGAAATTTAGCTCAATCCGACACACTTATGCCCTTGTCATGCACTGGAAGCACTGGACACTGCATCCAGCATAAACATACGCTTTCGTCGTCATCAGGACTCCGGATTATTCCTCAATCACAGCCAAAGACATATGAGAAATAATTTACAAGAAAACTCCTGATAGTTTTTGTCACCTCATTGCTGTTTTTCATGGTTGCATTATTTTTATTTCAAAATTGATAAAATCGACAAAAACAATATCACTATTGTTTACATTGGGTGTATTTTAAGTTATATTTTATGATATGATAGCATAGAGATGACACATCTGATATACCACCGTGACGCATTATATCAGATCACCAAGTCGTTCTCAAAATGCGTCGCTGCGTTAAATATCACGTTAGTGTGTTGTTTCTAAGATGCGTGTGACTCGCACCTTGATCACCACGAGTGCGTCGGAAGGGGAAAGATCGGCGCCGACTGCTTTCGTCTGCTCGTCAACGATCGACGACTGGAACGCATTCCAATGATTCTCGAGACTCCGAACCGTTCTCATGGAACCGAGATCCAAGAACTCTATAAACTGATTGAATAGGGAGTATTCATTGTGGTTGTCACCTTGGGCGGAGATCTGTTTTAGTGGGGGATCTTTTAGGGGTTGTTTATATTATTATATCTCTGCAAAACTTGGAGGTAGGTACAAATAATAAATACAGCGAGAGACATAAAGATGAACATGTCTACAGTGACAAAAATTTTGAATTTATGAAATATGGATATTTTAGTAATGAAAAAACTAAGGCATGACTGCATTGATTTGTTAGGGGGACAGATTGCCTGTGTATAAGGGGAACCACGACATAGCTCATGCATAACGTGTTCACCCTTTTCAAAGCTTTGACAGTGACATGTAAATAATTATAATACGTTTATAGTCCATTTCGGCGGTTGATGGAGTCATCAGGGACCTCCCAGACTATAACTGTAATTGCGTCCCCCTGATCTCTATATTATGTTCTTTCTATATAGCCTATAGTTCTCACATATCTTGCTATGCACTTAGCAACCTGTTTGCCATTATCGAGTCACTCAATTGATATGTTGATTTTTTTTTAAGATTATTGTTTCACAGATGTTCAGTACGGTCATTTTTATAACTAAGTTAGCATTTTGTCTGAATTGACAGTCGCACGTGTTAGTTAAACTTAGAGTGATTGATCGAAATAGGTGCTGTCAGCGAACAATGCTTGGCCTGTCTTGCGAGACAATGCACATAAGTATGGTTTGCAACGGTTAGCAGTTCTTTCCCAAAATCACATTTCTTTCAATGTTTACAATGTTTGTGATGCAATATTTGTTGCAATGGTAGGAGAAAGATAGGTCTTTTATTTACTTGGGCCCAAATTACAATAATTAGTTTAAATTTGTCAGTAGTCAGAGACCACGTGGTTTAAATTTAATACATAAAGTATAGCAAAAAATGTATTCAACTTTAAAGTAATTTGTCTGTGGTTTCGTTTCATGAATTTTAGCTTTGTCAGGTACAGCTTGATGAAATTGGTCATCTTTGTAATTAGGCCTATTTTTGATTAAATGACTGATGTTTTGTAAGCATCGTTAAATTTTGTACTGCGTGATTGCGTGAAATGACTATGTAAAAAACATTCTGAACTTCTGAGTTCATTTAATTATGTGGACACTTACAGATTTAGCATTTGCGCATTAGAACCTCATGATGAGTTTGCTGAAATTAAGTGAAATGATGTTTACATGTATGAAAATAATTTAATTTGTTTTTTACACTTCATTTAAAGTATTAAATTCTATATTATATCCTCCATTTAAATATCTATTTAGTTCATTAGTTGAATAAAAACAATAAAGTTGAATGATTACTTACGTGTTACGTTAAATAAAAATTTTGTATTCTTGTTATTCGAAATGATGCTAGGGGTGCTAGAAAATGGGTGCTAGAAAAAAAAACGATACCGGAAGTGCATACATAATGCACTTCCGGTATCTTTTTTTTTCTAGCACCCGCTGTTGTTGCAACTATGCTTCTCTTTCTGTTCAATATCTTGTGAGCTAAATATCACTTTTCTTAATAGAACTCTAAAGAAACTCTCTTTAAAAAAACATTGTAGTCACAAAAATCTATCAGACTTCTTTCATAGTACACAATTTTTGACCAGTTAAAGAGATCTTGTTAATTTCGATGGTGTCATCAGAAAATATTGAAATTTGAAAAAATACTTATGCGAATTCCTAGAGGGGTTGTAGGATATAATTGATATGCATGAGGAGCTTATTATCCAATTACTGTTTTTCTTGCACAAGTACTATTGATTTCCTGAAATTTTAAAATGTTATTTTTGCCTAGCTAGTGCATCAAAAAACATCTACATGTGGATTTAGTATTTCCTTTTTCTTCTATATTACACGATGATTCAGGAAAACGGGAGCCAGTAGAATGATCATTATTACTCAACTAATTTCCAACGATTTATATGAAACTTTTAACGTCATAGGCCTGTGGTATTGTACCACTGCTCGTTAAGCATTTATCTTGATTTTCTTACAGTTCACCTTTAGTCATAACAGCGTATCGTGGATGAGTAGGAAAAGCTGGACCAGCGCGTCATTGACGCATTAGTCAAACAATGGCGTGGCATTCTTCGTGCATGTGTAGCATCTAATGGTGGACAGTTTAAACACAAACTATTAGTTCATTATAATCGCAAATCTCTCTGGTATTATTGTTTTATGTTTCACTTAAATTTCATGTAAATTTCATGCAGTTTCATGTAAAACGATTGGCAATTGGTGGAGTAATAATGATCATTCTATTGGTTCTCGTTTTTCTGAATCATTGTGCAGAATTGTACATGTAGACTTCACAACCTTGATCATCATGTTAAATATTAATAGTCGGTCTGATTGACGTTGTAGTAAGATAATTGATACTTTCTTGGTAGTAGCTGTTAGTAATAAGACCTTTCCTTTGGCTCATTGTCTGTATAGATCTTAATACTTTGTCCTTGACTGAAGATTATTAGAAGCCAGATTGCGATTGTAGTGATGTAATTAATTTATGTAATTTGTTTCAACGATAAAAATCGTGTCAGTTTTGAGTTCTATAAAATACTTAGTTGTGACTTATTTTTGTGACGCTGACAAGTATGGTCATCTGTATAATGTAATATACGTGACAGTGTAGTTAAAATTTGCCTTTGGTTAAAAAATGTGTTTTGGTCATTTGTGTTTCACAATCAAATTGTGGTGGACCAACATGTGCAGGATAGATATATTGTGATAATCCAAATTCAAATTTGCTTCACAGAACTACTGTAAAACATGAAATTTTTGCTGCATGTTATATAGGCAGTTTTGCCTCTTAGAAATTTAGGTGCACTTAATTTGAGCGTTTTTGACGACTGCCCAGTAAAGCTTCTGCAGCTTTATTTTCGCACACGTCATTTTTGCATACGGCAAAAAAATCCCATAGCAATATTTCGGTAACTCAATCAGAAATAAATACTTTTGTTTCATATTTGCAGGGATAGCGGAGGAGATAATTTGACACAAGATCACACAATTTCAATCGGAAATATTGCTTCGTTCAAAAGTTCTAAAAGCTCTGGGAAAAAGTTTTCAAAATCGAATTAACTAACGCTATGAAGCCTAAAATTTTGGAATTACCTGCAAATCAGCCTGAGGTCGGCTTGTAGGTACCAGCTTTCACTGCTTTGATGATAGACTTCTCGATTCAATTGTGTTAGAATGTTATAGACTGCTTTGATGATAGTCGGCTATAATTTTCTAGACACGTGACATCATGGACCTATATTGCAACACAATAATGACATTGTACAAGGTGTTCTAAACATGACATAATCCTTTCAACGAGAACAGCGGGCTTTATTTTAATGCAGTCGTCAGTTTGACTTCATTACGCTGGTTAATTTAATATCTGTGCCTTTATTACTTTAGAACGAAAATATATTTCCTATTAAAATTTTGCAAGCTTACACATGTATGTCTTATTACAGTACGCCCTATTTTCTCCACAATCGCTGCAAATATGAAGAAAAATATAAAATTGTGACTGATTTATGACGCAGTCTGTATTATATTGCAAAACTGGTGTGTAAAGGACAACACAGTAGTCAAAATTAACTCAACAGCATCGAAGTCTTCAGAATGAGCGCAACGCAAATACATGAATACATTCAACCGGTGAACCAAAGGATTAGGTTTAAAGTAATAGCTACGCCAAAGCCTTCATGTCAAAAAAATACTCGTATAGTCATCGATTTGAACGCACCTTAAGTACAACACAGAAAACCCACTATACGTAACAGCGAAAAACACTGAAAGTTACTGGAAAATGCAACGAAGAGAAAGCAAAAAGCATCATCAATCTCTTTAAAACTAAGCTTACAACTAGAGCACGGGCGCGATATCAGCATGCCGCGGCAACATGTTGCAGGCAACATGACATTGCCACTTTAACGCATTTTTATAATAATTTTAAAAGTACTTGTTAATTTTTTGTTGTTGTGCGGTTAGGCTAGGTTTAGAATACGTTTGAACAATTATTGCTCTGAGAGTCAGGTTTAGGTTATAGGTAGAGATAATTGCTCCAAAAATGCTAAAAATAGTCCAGTAAAGTAGCCTAATACCAGCTACATGTACATTGTACAGTCATGTACGCTGCAAGCATAGACTATGCAAACACGTGCATTTCGGGCATAGACACTGCAAGAAAAACAAGCGTTCAGAACTGAAAGCCTATCCAAAAAATCTGGATAATAAATTATTTGAATCAAATTTGCAAAATATTGCATTTTACAATATCTTAATAGGTGATTAACGTTAAATGGTGTCTTTGCTACATGTATATATAATAGGCCTATTGCAAGGTGTGAACGTACATGCAGAGTAGCTTCATTGTAGATCAACACAAACGTTGAAAGAATGAAAATTGTTAAATCATCGTTTACTATTTAACTGTTGTAACGTTTGTCTCGATTACTGTAACACGTCCGATACAACATGTTTGCGAAACACACAAGACGACAGTATTATAGGATAATTATAGTAGCATGCGCGCAGAACAAAAGAGCGACATGTTAGCTTAGAAAGCAAACTTTTAGCTCTATTACATTGTAGCCAGACACGTAACCATGAATTGGGAGCGCTGGAGATACAAGATAATATGTTTTTGTAATAGCTATTTAAAATTTAAAACGTTAAATCTGTCAACTCAAAAAATATAACACATATAGGTAACTCGTCTACCAACGAATTGGTTAATTTTTACTTTGCCTTGAAATTAACTTTATGAAAGGAATAATGCTGAATGCGTGTTTAAGTTACAGCAATTGGGGTCAACAATTTGTTAATTGCCGAGGATGACAATCTCATATCCACCTATTGCAGGCCATAGCACTTGACTTCGCAACGTAATTGCTATGACGCCTTGTGTGGATTATTACTATCAAATGAATAATAAAATGCACATTGAGTTCCTCGACATAGTAATGACCAAAGTAGGCCTACATGTACATGTAATCAACGTTTCTTAGCGTGCTACACTTCGCGGACCATAGTAACATTGTGGGAATGTAATTTACTAGATATTTCAAAAATAAATGTTAAACTAGTTCTTAAATACTACATGCAACTTGCAATCATTACACGTAGCCAAAAGTTCACAAAATTACACCAGCATTTCTTCTTATATTAAAAAAAACTTCAAGTGATCTAAAAGGTCTAAATTCAAATTCATTCCAATATGCAAAAACAAGGCCAAACCGACTGCATGTAGAATGTAGATGCCTACATGTACTTAAGACACAGTTTCAAGTTTCTCTCAAGTTTCGTACATGTTCATCAATTTGGGAGACATCTATAAGTAGCGTTCCGGGTATGTCAGTAGGGCCGGTTTACCCCAGCAAGTCGAAGGACAAAGAATAGACTTGCAGCCCAGAGCTTCCCGGGCGAGTCGTAAAAGGCGACTAAAGAGGGGGGAGCGGTTCTGAGGTGACCCTCTTACTCAGAACCGGACCGTAATAGTCTTTGATACTACACACGGTCCTTAAAATTCAACCCCTACCCTCAGTAGGGCGTATAATGTGTGTCTGGTTTATTTTGTTTATTTTCTAATACAAGGTATGTAGAAAATGGAACAGCTGCAGGAAGAGAGTTCAATTGATCTCGAATACAATGACGCGATTAACGTTACGTAATATGAACAACTGACACATGTAGCCTTTAGGCCTATGTGGCCATTTTACATGTACCGTGTTTTTGCATCGTCAATTTTCATTCTACGTATTTGTTAATGTACCGTCATTTTACATTATACGTGTACAGTGTCATGTGGGCCTACGTGTGTGTAGCCTAATACAAGACAGTGTTCCAGTGTTTTCTTATCACTTTTTATGCAGTCCACGTGTATATTTCAATTCAATCCAAAATTCGAACATCATATAAAACACTGGAAAGCGATAACAACATCACATTCTAATCTTATAGCCTATAGTGTCGACAGTCTAATAAGCTATACATGTAGAGGAGGCCTACGCTATTAATCAATACATTCTATTTCTGGATTGATGATTAAATTTCGATGCCGCCTCTTAGCCTTTATTATCGGCAATGTCAGGACAAAGCATCTTTACTACTTTGTAGCTATATGAGCCTAGCTGCTACAAGAGGATAGTATATCACTGATAACGAGCTGTATAGTATTCGTTGCGGTGTCTTTTAGAAATGCGTGTGTGTGTAGGCTATTGGCTAGATTACGCACGATTGGTCTATAATGTGAGACATTAGGCTTAGCCTACTGTAGCCTACATTCATTTGTTGCGCCGCCATGCACGTGTGATTGGTACACTTAGGCCGTGTTCAAGCATTAGAGGCCCATCCACTTGTAAACATTGGTATGCATAAGCATATCCCAGATTTGTCCCATATTATTTTACTATGTAGCGCAGTTCAATTGTATTCGGTACAAAGTTACATTCTCTGTGTAGTATTTTCATGAATCTCCTTTACAATCATTTTCAAAGGTCAATTTTTTTTCATCTATATACCGAGCCATACGTCTAAATGAATTAGGCCTACAGCATTACAGCATGTATTTGTAAGAGACATCTGTGTAAAAATAAGTTATGATTTCGGGTTCGCGGTGTTTAGAAAAATGTCACAGTTTTCAAATTCTACTATATTCGTAGCTTCTCACGTAACACATATATGTCCATACATGTGGATAGCCTCTTATGACTGCATTGTATGTTTGAGTCTATAGCCTATGCACATTATAACACAAATAGTACCGTAAGTCAATTGCCAACATCCAAAAATTGCAAATGATCGCATTCTGTAAGCCTACGCAGCGTTGTTAGGTCACGTGTTGCATATACGAATAAAAACATAGATTCTTATGTCTACATGTATATTTTAAATCAAAATGTCTGAAATTTCTCCAAAGAAAACCCCAAAACATTCGAAAGCCTTCGTAGGCCTAACAGTTAATCTTGAAGATACAGCAGCACTGGTCCAGGACATGACATTAAACTGCGCCCAGCAGCCCTGCTCTTGCTGCCACCATTGGGCAGGACGAAGCGTTGTGATCGAGTGGTCTACGTCATGATCTCAGATTACGAGTGAGGCAGTTGTCGATTCGAATCTCGGCCGCGGCAAATATTTAGAGTCACTTCGTGCACACTTTGGCAAAGGTGGTTTAACTTCGTCAGCCACAACCGTTCCTACGATGCCGACCGGTCTACGGTGGAACCATCACCAGCGACCATCAGCTGGTGCAATGGGGCAGCACTTTCCCAGCAAAGGGGCAACACAACAACAACTACAGTGGCATTGACTGCCGGTTGCTAGACTTCGATTTGAAGTGCGATTTTATTTTGTAGTCCGAATTAACCAATGAAAATATATGAAAAAATTGTATCGAATAATCTGGTTGGTTAATTCGGACTACAAAATAAAATCGCACTTCAAATCGAAGTCTAGCAACCGGCCTTGATAACTTTAATAAATACGCGTAGGCCATTTGACTGTTTGCAAAGCGCAATTCATGCAATATAAAATTATACAAGTGGGTATTGGCCATATTTGAATTAGATCGGAGTCGGTCAACATTATTGCAGAATGCAGATACATGTAGGCCTACAGCAGCGCTATAATTTGAACCACTTCTGTGAGCCCTCTTCCGTCCACTCTTCGGTCAGTCTATCGATCATCCAACGCTCCAACAGTCGCTAAAAGATCACAGCGATCGTGACAAAAATTTGAACGACCACTTATTCTGATTCGGGATCGAACTGGCAATAATAAATAAGTACTGCAAGTTATGGCCTTGCCTCGATCAGCACGCGCAGTAACACCCCGTTGTAATTGGATACCGAATTTTCTTCCACCTGCAATGAACACCCCGTCTCCTGTTTGTGTAATATCCCTTCTTCTTGCCCGTCGCCATCCTGCGTTGACCCGCCGTCCTCTTTCTCACCGCCTCCGCTCTTGTTCCTGTTCCCCCTTCACCCCCCGGGCCCGCCGCAGATTTCTGCCTCCGCTGACACGTCCAGCGGAGTAGGCGTACCGGCCGGCGCTCCTGCGGCACGCAGTGCATGCCTGGCGGCCAGGAGCACGCGGCCTGCGTGTCGCACGCTCCCCTGCGCAGCCAGCGCGGCCAGTAATACAACCCCAGGTCGGCCCAGGCCTGGCGGACAGGACAGGCGGCACGCTGAAGCAGCCACTTCTCGAGGTACTTTCTGACGGCCGGCTTCAGCGGCTGGTGTTCCCCCGTGATATCATCATGGTACGTGAAGTTGAGCAGGCCGAGCTGGTGGTGCAGATCGGCGTTTGCGCTTTCCGTCGTCCCATCGTGCTGCGAAACGCTTGTATTCCAAGGCCGATCTACCGACATCAAGTTCGAATCGAAGGCCGGGCCGAGCTTCGCGATCAGCCTCTCGGGGCGGAGTTGACTCCGGCGCGGACCGTAGCCGATGGGAACCGCCGCGGAGTTGCCGCGAAGAATGTTGAGTGCGAAGGGCGGGAATCGATCGGAGGAGGGCAGAATGGCATCTCGTCTCTGATCGGGGACGGCCGCCGAAAGCGGGGCGGACAGCAAACATAAACCAAGGAACAGCGATCTCGCTGCCTGGCTCATTGCAAACGGAGCGAGCGAGACCGATAAGCGCATTCCGGGCGTCTGACTTCTTTATCGGCTGCGGCTGGGCGTAAGGTGCCTAGTATTGCGATGTTGTTCGCAGGTTGGATTAGAAATCCGTTTTCGCTTCGATTTATTAGCGACGGATTCACGAATCTGCACTATCAATTTTGCGCTATCGATCAGCGCAAATCGCGAAATGCTCCGATGCGCGAGTAAATAAACCGCGTGCTTGCTGACAAGTCTTGAGTAGGGGATTGAACGAATAGGTATAAGAATCTCTGTTATTAACACGCACGATTAGACCCAATTACAGTGTTTTCTAACTCTCTTGTTTAACTTGAAACAGCGCCTAGTTCAGCAATTGCTTTGCTGTGAAATTTTAACAAACTCGCATATAGATCTGCAGGTCTTGTCCCATCGTATTTGTTCTCTACGAATTGTTGATTGTTGAACGTCAACGTTGAAATTCACGAGAAGTCACAGCTTCTGAGATATTCGAAGTTAACTATTCGAATTAATTCATTCGCCGCGTTTGCTCTTTCCTCTTCGGTATAAGTTCATACACTGGCCATCATTACGTAGTTAGGCCTCGACACACAATGAGTCGTTCGGCTTAATGCATGCCAAGCATGCAGGCGTCAAAATTTAGACATCAGTTTAAGCTTGCTCACATCCAACGTCACTTGTAACTTACGTATCTGGTAGGCTTCACGAAAATAATGCGCGTTTACCCTTCTAAAGTAGGCCTATATAAACTACCTCGCTATACCATACGTGTGTATTGTAAAGCTTGCAGACTGTGCGAAGATGCGGTGCATACTAGCCTATAGCTTAGTGTTCAATATAGGCCTTGTGAGCCCAAGTATAGCCTAGGCTATCATCTCGAGTGTCTCACTTGCAACCGAGTCGTAACGAGGCGTAAGTAGATCCACTCCTGTAGTGAAGAGGTGCAGAGTTTAACGTCGCTAAATGATTTCGCGACACGCTGCTATAGGCCTACAATGTCATGTAGTTCGAACTAAACGGAGCCTGTATCCAGCATCAAGCTGTTGATTAGGGCTATGTAGCCTAGTACCAACACTAATAGGGCCATCAACGTCAGCCTACGCACGTACGTGTATCACTCAGAGCCTACACGTTATTCCATCGGGTCTTAATTTTTGATGGCGATCGTTAGAAATGCAAACAGACTTGCGTGACGCATCAATGAATGGAGACTTGTGGAGTTGTCAGCGTCAATACATCTCGTAAACACGCGCACGTTGCCAGCAAAGCAACTCAAAACGATCAATATAACTTCGGCCAGTTTTGTGTAGGTAGGCATATAGGCCTACGAATACAAAAATACACTTGCAATTGCCGTTAACACTATGAATATAATAAAAAAACGAGCTTATAGTCCAATTATTCGTAGCAATTTATACTTATTGTCCTTACAATTAGCATAATTGATTATGCGAGAATTATTCCATGCTATCATACAGACAATATCGGCATACTATAGTCGTTCAACAACTTAGGACAGTCCAGTTCTTTCTACCGTAAATCGTACTGTCTAGTCGCTAATCTAGTCGGACCGAAACCTTATCTGTCGAATTACCAAACACTATATACCGGCTCCAGCCGCTCAGTCGTCCTTGCGCAACCAAAAAACAGCGGTGTTCCGAGCTGCTTATCGCCAAATTACAGGCCTAGTTAGTCTACACAACATGGTTAGCTACACTGTGGTCTTAGGCATTGCAATGAGCTATAGCGAATTATGGATACTGTAGTATGTGTAGACTATACTATAAGAACAGAAGGTACAGATACTTTAGTACAGGAAAGTTTCTTTCTTTATTACGGTGACATCGGAACACCGGCGTTAGGGTAGGCAGACCCCCCCCCTGACAAAAAAAATCTGGGCTCTCTAGAAGTCACATTTCCTGTTTTGAGCGAAACTCACGATCGGGGGGAAGAGAGTAGGCTAACGACCTTACTTTGTCTTTAGCTTAAGGTCGACGCAGAGCTAGACAAACTTGTAGAAATCTGGTAATACTGCAGTCGCAATACGTTATTGCTCTACCTAACCTTATTGCTAGCACATGCATATGTAGTTGCAATCCTTGGAACACTGTTTTAACTGCCAGTAGCCTACAAAACGCAGTTTTCCCGCTTGTGTCTTATCGCCGTGCAGCTTTGCCGACATGTCGCGACGGAAATGTCATTTACGGCGCAGCAGTTTGCCGCGCAATAACTAAGGCACCAAGGTTTCCGTTGAGCTACATGTAAGCTGCTTTCTATCGGCGTCCTGACGCCAGGACGCAGGTATCACACATGCGTATACTGTCGTATATACTGTAGACTCCAGGATCTTCGTTATTATAACAAGGCGACGCGGCGCATGCAGATCAAAGTGTTTCCTCTGTGTGCAGTCGTTATTATATTTAGGAGCAGCCCGGGCAGCTCGAGACTTCACGGACTGTGCATAGCTCTGAAGTTGAACTCAACTAAGATGCGCAGTTCAAAAATTTGTGAAATTATATTTCACAAAAATCGAAGGCTACACGGCCATATTATACTCTGATAGCCTAAATCCGGGCATATTATGCTCTGATAGCCTAAATCCGGGCATATTATGCCATGATAGCCCGCGATTCTTGCCGCTATGTTGATATTGTTGGTAATTATTGTAGTTTGCGTAACTTTCGATGTCACGTACTGCACATGTACAATTGTGCATGTACGATGACGGCCTACATTGTGCAATGTGCATGTAGGCTACATGTAAGTTGGAACAAAAGCTGACGCTGCTGCTTCGGCTATTGTATGGCGTTGTTGTCACTGCTGCTGGCGCTTGCACAGCGCCTAGCATCAAGAGCAATGCAAGCACTTAAATTCTTGGCTTCCGGCCCTCTACACATCCCTGGATTGAAGACATACATGTAGGCCTGCATGTAGCCTATTCCCTACGTGTATTTTCAAGCCATGCGCTATGGTATTCACCACGCATGCGGCGCAAGTCGGGGGCTTGAGTGGTTCGAATCCCCGAATAGCCTACTTTTACTGGAAAGTTTTTAGTATAGGGGAGTAAGAGGACCTATCTCAAACCAAATGAGTAGGTTAGGCAACGAAAAAATCTTAAACTTTCGTATAATATACGATAAATGTACCTTCAAATCAATTAACGATCACCAAAAGTATAGCAGGTAACAGGTAACTGGATTTTACAGGTAGAATCCAGGACCTTCTGGTGATCGTGAATTGATTTTAACACTAGAAGCCCTGAATGGGTCATTTGTGACCCATGGCCGTGTTTCGTTGATCATAGCTCCGGTTTCCGT
>JAQIWG010003740.1:0-17285 GCA_034695025.1 Chamaedrilus cognettii | reverse complement strand
ATTATATGTATGTGTGTTCCATTAATATTATATGTATGTGTGTTCCATTAATATTATATGTATGTGTGTTCCATTAACTTCCATTAACTGGTGTGTTCCATGAACTTGTGTGTGTTCCATTAACTTCCTCATTTTCTCTTCACTCTTACGCTGCAGGATTTGCGCACCCTCGATGACTTGTTCCAAATTAAATATACGCATCAAGGAGACAGGGAATACTTGCCTGGCTATCCAATACAGGGAATTCCATCCTATATACATAGGGTAGCCTGCAACAATCGAGCGCTTTGCTCCGGCTGTTCTAATGTATGTGATATTTATAGATGAGGGAATTCCGGGTGTCTCTGTGTCTCTGCATCTATGTTTCCATATCCCTCTGCCTGTATGCCCAGCTGTCCCTGTGGCTTTATGTCTCCGCATCCCTGTGCCTGTATGCCCTTCTCTCCTTGTGTCTCTATATCTATGTCCGTGTATCCCTCTGCCTGTATGCCCAGCTGTCCCTGTGGCTCTATGTCTCAGCATCCTTATCCCTGTATGTCTGCAGGTGTCCCTGTGGCTCTGCGACGGCCACGAGCACCTCCACGCGCTAAAGGGCCTTGTCATGGAGACGGTCGACCTCTCCTCGCCCCGGCTCCACTCGGCGCACGAGACGGCGAACGTCAGGGAGGCGATCACGGACAGCGACCTTGTGCTCATCCTGGGCGAGCTGTCACGCAGGGAGGACGAGGCAGAGCTGCACTGGCTGCGGCGCAACTGGGGCGTCTACGCAACCTACGAAAAGGTTCCTCTTCTTCTTCTTCTTCTTCTTCTTTTGAGAGTTTTAGGGCACGCTTTGACTGTGAGCAGGGGTGTTTGGCCGTGATAAAACATGCGTAGCCTTAAGCCTGCTTCATGTAAACAGGCATGGCAAAACTGCTGTCTTTAAAAACCTTGTAGGCCTACGCCACTATGGCTAATTTTACATGTAATGCTACACCCACTCGTTTTAAATTAAGAGTACAATTTGCATCTAACCGTCATTTTTGGCATGGTACACCGGCTCAGATTTATGTATAACGAGAACTAAATGCATATTGACGTATGATTATATTTCAATTATGTCAAATGTGTTTAGTTGATCGACGACGTTGCTAATCCGGGTGTGAAAGTGCTGATAGTCACCAAGTCGTTGCACTACATCAACGGTGTGTATCCCAAGCCTCCGCCCAAGCCCTCCAACACTCCGTTCCACTCAAGTCGTAACGTCATTGCTATCATCAGCGACCTTCAGGTGACAGATACATTTCGTTTTATGATTTTTTGACACCACAATAAATATATATACATTATCAGCAAACCTCAATACAGATTAACATTAGTATTAAAACTAATAAAATTGTATTAATTCAATTACTTCACCCACGCAGACTGTTATAAAAAGAGACTCTATCTGCAGTCCAGAGTTCCTTGAGCAAATCGTAAGAGGCAAAATGGTGTGTAAAAGCTTTTAGAAATTGTGAAGGTTTTTTTGTATTTTAATATTGGAGTACGTACGCATGCTAAAAACTGTGCTATTAAAAATAGATTTCTAATGTTTATCGACATGAGAAATGCGTTATGTAAAACTCAGCTATATGTACAAAATGTTGAATTATATTTTAGGTAGCGGCCAAGGGGGTGCTTGCCGAAAGGTTACGGGTCAACTCGGCGCACATTGCCGACATGGTTGTGTGGGGGGTCAGCGGGGAAACGGATCGATTCTTTGTGGACGCAACCCGAGTCGGTGATCAGTTCGTGTCGTTGACGTAATAATATATATATTACGCAGATATTTGGTTACTGTAAACATTTGTAAAATTATAGACCTGAATCCGTGACGTTGTTGATGTGTTTTTTTTTACAAATTTTGGACTGCGTAGCAATGACTTTCATCACGCCACAAAATTTGTGCGTTTCGTTGGGAATCTTCCATCATCGCGTGGAATTACCTACCACCATTCGCAGCTATGAAAACCACAGGCCTTTCCTTTGATTAGGCGTGCTTTTTGGCGTAGGAATGAAATACCAGTTAATTGTTACTAATGACGATAACTAATAATGAAACTCATCGACTACAAATAATTAGTGATTGCTAAAATAATGTAACATAGTAACGCAAAAAAAACTAATTACTCAATGGCTCATAATTGATATTGACAAATCATGTAGAAAATATTTTAATTGAATTAAAAATTGTCATCTTACTTGGAGCTTGATATTGTAATCAGGATCAGGGGCCTCATTTGGGAAGCGATCTTATGACAATCTTAGTCTTAATATTGTCTTAAAAGAATCTTGAGAAAATCTTATATTTTTTATTGGAAACTATGCACGCGAACCGAATGATGACGTCACGGCGGTCGACGAATGGATTTTATTTGTTTTAAATTTCAGGAATGGATTTTATTTGTTTTAAATTTCAGTTATGATCAAATTTAAGATAATCTTACTAAATGTACATGAATGAGGCCCCAGGTCCCTAAATTAAGCCATATAAATTATTTGCTAAATGTAATTATTTTCTATAGACAACATACTTCTTTAAAAAGGTGTCAAATCCTTCATCATCGCTCCCATATCGCGCCGTCGCAGGCTCGAGCCTACGAACTGAGCCAGGCAGCCATCTACGGCCCTCCCTACTACTCCCATCCCATTGCCGACTTTGTTGGCGACGAGACGTGGCTCGACACGGAACTGCCGAAGAACGTCCTTGCGCGATTGGGCGTCGTGGTGGACAAGAAGAACAAGGTTGGGTCAAAGACGCCCACACAAATCTGCATCGCGCTCGCCGATCACATAGCCAATACCCTCGAGCTGTGGCTGAAGGGCAGCGGAGGCAGGCACCTCTACTCCATAGGGGTCGCTTCTGATGGCAAGTGGATGTTTCTGTGTCGTTACTGAAAAAGAAAAATGTACGACTAAAAATTGTGTATTTGTCCGCAGGGTTAAGTTTATGAGGCTTAGTAAAATTTCTAAGTTATTTCCATAGTGTAAGCAAATTGGGCTGAATGCCCAATTATGCCAAAGAGACCAAACTAGACCCAAAGGGCCCAAACTAGACCCAAAGGGCTCAAACTAGACCCAAAGGGCCCAAACTAGACCCAAAGGGCCCAAACTAGACCCAAAGGGCCCAAAATAGACCCAAAGGGCCAAACTAGATCCAAAGGGCCCAAACTAGACCCAAAGGGCCCAAAATAGACCCAAAGGGCCAAACTAGACCCAAAGGGTCCAAACTAGACCCAAAGGGCCCAAGCTCTAACAGTAATTAAATAAAGTGCTGGTAATTATTAAGGCGTAACTATTGGACAATAATTAATAGCTCAGCTCATTACTAGAGTTATTGGGTCCGGCGCAGACTTTTTTATTAAACTACTCTATACGGAACATTATCACAAAAAACCGCTTAATTTAGTTATTCTATTTCAATGGGCCAAGATTTAATGGCGAAAGTGTACCCCCTGCAGGCCGGGGAAAAAAGAATTGGCTTGCAACCCAGAGCTCCCCGGGCGAGTCGTAAAACGCGACTAAAAAAGGGGAAGCGGTTCTGTCCGGGCTCGCGTTATACAGAACTGGACTGTATATAGTCTTTGGCTACACACAAAATAGCGAAAATGTAACCAAGTTTGCATGTTTTTCATAGATACCAAATAGGCGCATTGTTGTGTGTGACATCGGCAGGCTCCTATGACGTGCCAGTGGGGATGTTCTTCAACTTCCCGGTGCGCTTCAGGACCCCTGGCGAGTGGACCCTAGTTCATGACCTCAGCGCCAGTGAGAAGCTCAAGCGTACCATTGTCAGGGCCATTCAGGTATTATTCACCCCCTGCAAGCCGGGGAACAAAGAATTGGCTGACACAGGCCTGCCTGTTACGCATAAGAATGGACATCAAAAACGATGATTATTATTTTTATATATTCGTTCACTCATTCACTAATTTCTTCATTCACTCGTTCCTTCATTCACTCCTTCATTCACTCATTCCTTCATTTACTCATTCCTTCATTCACTCATTCCTTTATTCACTCATTCCTTTATTCGCTCATTCCTTTATTCACTCATTCCTTCATTCAATCATTCGTGCACTTGTTCCCTCGCAGGCCTCGGTGGTCGCGGAGGAGGAGACGGACGTCGATGAGGTCCAGAGCGTCGCGTCCTCCACAGACTTTGGTTTCACTAAGTTTACGACCGCGCTGTCGGCGCGCGGTCGCTACTCCATCTACTCCCAGCGCGTCTCTATCCAGTCGATCTTCGGGCGCTACTCCGCCAACAGCTCCGAGATCAACAGCACCGCGCACCTCATTCGTCAGGAGATGGGGGTGGGGGGGGAGGTGGCGCCCCCCGACGGGAGCCTCCCACCAGGTGCGCTAGAAGCCCATTTTCGCTCCATGGGGAGTGAATTTTGTTTCCGGAGCCAATGGGTTAAGCATGAAATTTTCGCGTGCATGTCATTTCTGGCAAATTTCATGAGGCATATTTGTCAAAATTACACGCAGCAAAAACATAGCTGCAGAAGCTATAATAGTAACAGGCAAGTCCCCCCCAAAAACGCGAAAACAAAGCGCAGTAAAACTTCTTAGAGGTACAACCACAAAAATAACATGCAGCAAAAATTTCTTGCTTTACAGTAACTCAAGGTCAATGGGTGTGCTTTTTTACTAGCGTCACCACAAGTGCGCTACATAGCGAAACGCTAGTTAAAAAAGCACTTTGCTACCAGTAGTGAAAATGAATCTTAGAGGGCCTACTATTGGTCAGTTGCAGCCACGTGACATGTTATGTCACGCTACTGGCTGGCTATGATTTTGAATTCATGACGTCAGATGTCTAAACTGATATAGAATAAGACCTATAAATGACATGGGCGATGAGCGATAATAGGCTAAATTAAGAGGGTAGCGGAAGGTAGAGACCTAGCTTGCCGCCACGTGCACTACCCTCCACTGAGTAACTGTTAGCCTAACAAAAAACAGCTCGGTATGCGCAAGGCGCAGCGCTCTCAGGTAGCGCTAGATAAAAAACACACCCAATTATAAACTTAAATTATAGCTCAGTGGTGGGGCCTAAATCAGAGGCCACAGGAGTGTTGCTGATATCATAGACACATTTGGTGAGATTATAACATTAAGTAATATCAAACTCCAAGTTAATTTTTGAAAGAATATTTGCAGCCGCGGAGGGTACCGCCGGGGAGAAGCTCCCGGAGACGGTCGCGACTCCCCCGCTGTCTGAAGTGAAGGAGGGCGAGAGGGAGGAGGGGGCGCCCCCTGAGGGGGACGTGGGGGCGCATGAGGGGTCGAGCCATGCCACCAGGCTGAGCCTGACGGGCTCGGGGGGGCTGGACCCGGGGACCGCTGCTGCTCCTGCTGCCGAGCCGCCAGAGGGGGGGGAGGTTTGTGTCAATGTTGATTTAGAAGTGTGACCCAGTTGAGTTTTATTAAACGGCAGGGGGCGGGGGGGGGGGGGGTATAGTTTCAGGACAATTCAAGCGGGTAGTAATAAGATTATTTCTGTGTTCCCAGGCTTGCAGGGCGTGGTAACCGACAACTTGGCGGGTAATTCAATAGTTGTGTATTGTACACTGTTTGAAAATTTGATGATTATGAAAAAAAACGTTTTCAGTATCTATCAAAGAATGCCAGTGTGCTTAAGGTGTAATTAAGGGCCGATGTAGAAATAAAAGGATAAAAATAGTCTATATTACTACGCGCAATAAACTCCAGAAACTTACGTACTCCTTTAATAATTGAAATGCTTTTTCAAGTAGATAACAAATATTCATTTTCGATGTCAACGTTGCACTGAGAACTGAAATTACAGCCTGATTGGTTAAATTTATCTTTTTGGTTGACTTATCTTTGAAGTTGTGAGTATGTTATTTCACACTTTAGAATGTATTTCTAAATTTACTACTTCGCATTTTACATCTTTTTTAACTGCAATGCTAACAGCCCTCCACTCCAGTCGCGACAGCAGCAGAAGAAGCGACTCCCACCGACAATGTTTCCCCGGATGCGAAAGTCGACGGCGCCACCGTCGCCGAACCTGGAGGGGCTGAGGGCCCCCCAGTGGGTGCCGAGGAAGGGGGGCCACCGTCGACGAGCCAGCCGGTCATGTCGGTCGCTCCAGCTCCCCCGCGAATGCTGGGTCCAGGGGCCTGGGGTCGCCGACTTGACGTGAAGAAATCAGCTTCATTCATGAGTCGCCAATCGTCAACCAACTCCGCCATGGAGAAAAAGGAGAAATAGAACTGTAACCACCGAACATCAAGCGACTGAATCCGCATGCTATTGGGACACTGTTTTATTATTAGAATTTGTGGGTTAAGTTCATGCACTATGTCTATCCTAAGCCATAATGTGACCCAAAAACCTTAATAATCTAAAAATTCCAATAATAGTGAAAATGGTCAAATGAAATGCAGCTTCAGCTTTTGGCGACTGGGGTTTTATCTCAAATAGGTCTCAAAAAATTGATTTCTGCTTGAAACGTTTAAAGCTTATAATTCAATTTCGTGTTTATTTTTGGCAGCTCTGACTTGAGCTATCACGAGAGTGTTTTCTTGCTAAGTTTTGATGTATGTTTTGTTTAACTTTGTCTTTTCACGTTTTAGGTTTTTGTTGATTTTGATGAATGACAGAAATTGTTTGGTCCTGAAGAATAGCATGTTCACATGTAGGCTGTTTTGACACCAATCGAACTGTTGTGCAGGATGTAAACATTTTCAAATATTAAGTTATTGGGTTGTATGATGTTTGTTTAGGACTAGATTTTATTGCATAGATTGCAGAGAGGTCTAGTTCTGGATTTCAGTTTGATAGAGGAGTGAAACCCGTTGTCATCGTTGGTTTTGGGGGAAAATGTTATTCGTACACGCTATTATTTTTCATGCCATTCCAACAGGAATAATTTGCGAAGTGTGTTCATGCAACAAGATGTCGACTCTGTCGTTAGCCTAACTCTGAAAAAAGATAAAAATTCATGATAAAAGATTGATTCGTGATAAAAAGATTTTGATAACAATTACTTTAGTTAGATCTATAATTTCGCGAACCATAATAATAACAGTAATTAGATCAACCAGAGTTCTTTGAATTAAATAAATATACGGCTGCGTGCACACAGTCCTACGACAAATCGACATTGAAACGTTGTGTAGAGATTTGCGTTAAGTTGCGTCAAAAGGATTTATTGTCATAAAAATTCAATAACCCAGAAAAGTTGATCGCTATTAGTTATATGATTGTCAAGCGGTCTGGAGACAGCCAACAACTCTATAAGGTCCAAAAATTGTAAATGGCGTCCTCCAACATGGCAAATACGGAAAAGAATTTATGGTAAGTTGGGCGTGCGATTGCACTCCCTCTCCTTCCTAGACGGATCCTTAGTCCGGCGTGGGCGACAAACGATCGTACGGATTGAATCACGGATTGCTCGACGATCTGAAGCCGCTCGATTACAGAAAGAAAGCGGCCAGCTGGTCCTGATTTTACCATAAATGATAAGTGATAACAATAACATTAGGTTATTGCTGACGCCTGAACCGCCTGCACTGTAACACCCCCAAAACGCCCAACACATATTTTCCAGCTCCGTTATACCCATCCCTCTCACCCCCCTTTACGTCAAGCAGTCATGGCCTTGTTGAGCGATGGACCTGGAAGGGCACTTCTTCCATCATAGAAGAATAGGGTCTTGCTAACTTGCCGAACGCGTAGATTTGAACGCTGTTCTAATGTGAATTATAAAGGTTAGATGAAATATATCATTCTAGTTGCAAGGTATTCAATTCTTATGCTTTCTTATGCTGTATCGTATGCTGCTTCTAGGGTGGATATTCTCGTCGACGTTCAGTCGAGTTCACAAGTAAAGCTTCCGACATCTAAATCTCTGCTTGTATTGGGTAAGTAGCCTACGGATCACCGCAAGAGTATTGTATTTTATTAGACATTGTTTAAACCTAAATTCCCAAAGTTCCCCCCAAAAAACGATCAAACATACACACAGTATGTTTGATCGTTTTTTTTATGGATGTGTTAGGCTATAAATCTCTATTTGTATTGCAATGTTGCAATTGTATACCAATAAGCGTTTCAAGAATTTTTAATTGTGTGTTTTCTATGCAATTCCTTTGTTGAAGTGTTGATGAAAGGTGCAAAAAGTGTCAAATATTTATTTTTGAAATAGAATTAATTTACATATAGATAGTTAGGACGTGGAACCTCAGAAGTTTACAAGTGACAAAAAATGGTTCCGCCTCCGTTTCATCTCTTTTAAAATAAGGACTCTTTGAAATCGAGGATAAAAGTATGCCATAAACATTCGTTGATCTGTCAATGTCTGTTTTACCATCATTGATTTCATCTTGATTCTTGAGCTTGATTTCTGATCTTGATTATTGATTGAGATTCTTGATTATTGATCTTGATTATTGATCTTGATTCCTGATCTTGATTATTGATCTTGATTCCTGATCTGTGTTGTGGTTGTGAGGTGACAATGAGAGCGGCAAAACGACGCTGGTTGCCAAGCTGCAGGGGGGAGGGGGCGAGGTAAAGAAGGGGTCGGGGTTGGAGTTCTTGTACATCAATGTGAAAGATGAATACAGAGACGGTAGGTTGTCGTTGGCATGAATGATTTATTCTCATATTATTGAATAGTTTACGATTAAGATTTAAGTTTCTATTTTATTGACCACTTTATCGTATCCATAGAGGTATAGTCATTGATTTTCTGAATTGTTGCTTACGTTCAGCATTCCCAAAAATAGTTGCTTGCATTCCAAAAAATAATTGATATCGAATAATTCATGAAGGCGCTTTGTTTTATGTATTTAAATGTAATACTTCATAATTTATCATTAAACAATTTTTATATAGACTTTACAAAGAAGACACTTTATGAAAACGCTTGCATAAAAATACGAAGGTAGACTGATCATTGATCAATCATTAATTAAATCAATAGGCGCTGTAATGAATAGTTTACCAGCTCTATCGTTGATTCTGACTTGCTGATTTTTGGTTTATTTTTTTTTCACAGACCAGTCGCGGCTTGGCGCATGGATACTGGACGGTGACTTAGACTACCGCGCTTTGCTGCGTTACGCGCTGACGGAGCACAGTTACGCACACACGACAGTCGTGCTTGTGGCGTCACTGGCTCGGCCCTGGGATTTGATAGACGCACTGCAGCGCTGGGTGGAGGTGTTGGAGGCTCACACGCGCAGGCTTAGGCTGGCGTCAGATCTGCGCGCCAAGCAAGAGGCCACGCGTGAGTGCTGGATTTCACATCTTTTTTTGTGCGTGTTTAGGAGAGCCGATGCATCGTTAGCTAGATTTCACACCTTTTCTTGTGCAATGGGCATGTTTGGGGGGTGGGGGGGGGCAATGGCATGTATCAGCTAGGTTTCACACCTTTTTCTTATGTGTGTTCAGGGGAGGTGATGCATCAATAGCTGATTTTATACCTATGTTAGTTGTGCATGTTAAGGGGAGTTTGACTAGATTTCACCCCTTTTTTTAGTTATGTCCGCTAGATTTCACATCATTTTTAAGTTTTACGCTTTATAAGAAGGCAACGCTTAATTTGATAAATAATTCAATGTGTTCTTTATCTTTTATTTTATATTTAGATTAGAGTTTTATGGATTTCTTCATATTTCTTTATTTTAAAAATTGTATAGTAAATGAATGTTCCAGTATTGAGGGAGTACCAGAGTTACGTTTACCCTGACGACCCTTCCCTCCCATTGGCCTCACGACGCCTGGCGCCCTCTGGGGGCCCACTTTCACCCGATGCCCCTGGTGGGGGAGTAGGGGGGGATGAGGGGTTCCTGCCCCTTGGTCCGGGGACACTGACGAATAATCTCGGCATTCCAATAATCGTCGTTCTGACCCAGGTTGGACTGTTTTTGGATAGCGACAACTGTGGTATTTTTGCATTGAGATTGCAGCGTTTTAACATGTTTTAAAAAGAGAATTTTAACGTAGGTGGGTTTTTGAAGTTTAAGGACCGTATGTAGTAGCATAGACTATTACAGTTTTTGAGAGCCGGCACAGAACCGCTCCCTTTTCTTTGGTTGCCGTTTGCAGCTAGCCCGGGGTGCTCTGCGCTGTCAATTAATTCTTTGTTCCCAAGCCTGCAGGGCCGGAATTTGACTTTCTTCAGTGAGCTTAATGCTGTGTCATAAGTGATAACGTGTCAACTTATGGCAGGTAAAAATTATGATATTGTATGCTTATAACTACGCCGTGTCTCAAAACTAAACGACCTGACTAATTTCTTTGATAAATATTGCATACCATAATCAACGTCCATGGCCTTCTAACCAAAATTTTTGATTTCTGGCATCTCATTTGCTTGATGAAAATATACAAAAAAAAGGTAGAAGAATGAACTATTGATTGTAGCTAACGTGGTTAAAATTTCATGGACAACATTTGTTGAGTTTGGTAGTTATTCAAGAAATTAGTTGGATCTTTTGATTGTGAGTCACGGTGTCGAATATGCCAGTGCAATATCTTTAGATTTTACAGGCCACAAGACAGAAGTTGGCATATTATCAATTATCACACCATTTTATAATACGACAATTCTTTGCTGTAGAGCGATGCTGTGGCAACGGTAGAGAAAGACTTCGACTATCGCGACGAGCAGTGGGACTTCATTCAGCTGCACGTCCGGCTCTTCTGTCTCAGATGTGAGAAGTTTTTATGGCTAAATATTTTTTTCACAATCTTTTTCTGTTTCTTTATCTCAGTGACTCTCTCAACAACATTCTTCTATTTCGTTGTATTTTTTAATTAACCACAGAACAGCTTTCCCTTCTTTAGTCACCTTCTATGACTCGCCCGGGAAGCTCTGAGCTGGAAGTCTACTCTTTGTTCCCCAACATGCTGTCTTCTGTGAAAGGCCGGGGCAATATTATTAAAGCAAAAACATGTGTTTATTTTGTCAGAGACCCTTCCCTCTAGGCCTCTGAAATATATTCTTGCCTACCCTCACCTACTGTATTACCAAACAAGGCTGAATTATAATGTACAAATATAATTACAAAAGCCGGTAAGAAACAGTTTAGGTATCAAAACAGAGGGTTGCAAGATCCAGTTAAATGAATAACTGCTACTCACTAATATAGTCACATAGTTCTCTACAAACACGTGCTATACCACTGTTCTCTGAAAACACGTGCTATACCCTACGGTATAAAACCCCGTAGTATGGTTGACTCTACACACGTCCGAGCTCAACTAGAGGCGGACAAGAAGTGCCAGAAAAAGGCAGCACACCCAGCATCGCAACTTCTAGCTATCCTAGGCCAACAGGCTAATATACTACAAGACAGGTAACGATCTCCCTGCAACATACATTCACTACAGCAATGTCAACGGACAATGCAGGCAGCCGATTAGCATCAAAGTTCAACGCTAAGCGACTGGCCTACACGAATGTATATCACATTACATGAATAAACTGGGGGAGGAACATATATATCATACACTGATGAAAGATGAATAATAAAATGGTGTCTGGTGGAGGAGGACAAATTGCAGATTTTAATCTCCAATGCTTTTGTGTAGATGGCGCATCGCTGGTCTACACGTCCGTAAAGGAGAACAAGAACGTTGATCTGCTCGGTCGCTATCTAGTCCACCGCATCTACGGCCTGCCCTTCAACAGTCCTGCCTGCGTTGTGGAAAAGGACGCCGTCTTTATGTCAGTCTTTCTTCTTTTTTGTTCCTATATTTTTCCATAGCCATTTTCGGTAGCTGCGATCAGATTTCGATGGTCAGTTTTCAAAGTAAGGATAATACTGTGAGACTTTTTCTTCAATTTTAGATATAATTTAGTTCGATTTAATTTTATATTTGCTGAAGGGCTAAGGTAATCGTTTTCGTTGGCATATCATCAAATCATACAGTTAGAGGTGCCACTTTTAAAAGGTGTAATTTTTTGTCTTTTACTATTTTGCCATGTAACGAAACTCTGATGGCGTCTAAGATACATGGCAGCTGTAATAATTATAGCGTTAGTGAAGGTGGTGGTGGTTTTTGAGTTTAAGGACGTGTGTAATAACAAAGACTATTACTGTCCACAGAACCGCCCCCATCCTTCAGTCACCTTTTACGATTGACCTGGGAAGCTCTGGGATGCAAGTCTGTATTGTGGTGTTGTGCATGCAGTCCCGCTGGTTGGGACAATGACAAGAAGATCGCCATTCTTCAGGAGACGTCGCTGTGCGTTCGACATCCAGGAGCGGAGTTCAGCGACGTCATCATCAGACCTATCACACGGAAGGTTTGCAGCCTTCAAAACATAAACTGAACACTTGAACACTGTGGAACAAAGGCATTATTTATGGGAGGATCAGAACACAGAGATCCGGGTTTTGAATGAAGCGTTAAAATACAATTTTTGGCTTAAAATTTTGATAACTAATCACATGACGTTTAATAGATCCCCGATCCAACTTTCAGGTAGGGCGCTAATTTTATGAAATGACATCGTTGTTACTTCGGATTAAATTTTAACACTCGATTAAGCCAGTGCTAAATTTGAAACACACTGCGTAAATGTAACTATTAAAATTTGTTTTTGTAAATATAAATATTAAAATTTGTTTTAAAATTTATTATGGAAAGTTAATTCCAAAGGTTTTTTAAATATAAAAGTGGCAAACGCTTTAGTCCAGCCAAGTGATAGTGATCGCATTTGCAGCAGGTCGAGGCTTTTAGACTCGGTGTGTGCTGTATAGTTAATGTAAAAGATTGCCTCATCTTTCGAGTGGGTTATTTATATATTATATCATCAATGCAACATCTTAAATTCGACATGCAAAAAAGGTGTGTGTTTAGGCGCTGCACAGAGATGCTGAGGCGCTGACGGACGATGACCAAGTATTTCTTCTCAAGGTCCAATCTACATTGAACAGTCTACCCACGGCACCATCTTCCTCAGTAAGACTATACATGACAGCTGCTATGTATATTTGTATTTAATTTCTTCGTGGTATATAATCCCCTGCAAGCCATAGAAAATGGAATTGGTTGGCATCCTGGGGCTCCCCGAGCGAGTCGTAAAAGGAGACTAAAGAAGGGGGGGCGATTCTTAGCTTGGCCTTGAGGCACTGTACCGGACTGTGATATTCTTTAGTACTACGCATGATTCTTAAATAACCATAACCATCGTGGTATCATAATTTTCTTCAGTTTTGTTTGCTGCATCAAGATTTAATTTCTTAGCATTTCAGATATCTATTCATCAAGTAGTGTCATCATTTGTAGTGTTGAGAATTTTATATCTTGCGGTAAGCCTGCTTGTAATATTTACAATGATTTATTTAACCTCTATTAATATTATTTATTAATTGAAATTATTATTATTTATTGCAGTAGGCAACAGTATATCTCCATGTTCAGCACTTCACATGGAACCATCTAATGCATTTAGCTTTGATGCCTCTGCAGTGTAGTAGGCGTCTCAAAGATTATTATCGTTCAGTTCAGTGCCTCGGACACGTAGTTCCAGATATGATATGCGCCTGTTAAAAGGTTGTTATAATCATGCATTTTGCTTCAAAAGGTGTGTCTTTATCACACCTGAATCCTATTTTGAGACCGGTTTCGACGAGCCTTATCAAATTTTGAAATCCATTGAAATATCAATAACGTTTAAATCAATACGATTCTGTAAATGTTATCTCATGATTCTGTAAGTGTTATCTTAAAATCAAATTTTTACGCTGCTGATGTTTTACACATGAACGTTTCGATCTAATACCTATTTTATTTAGACACGCTCTGCTGGCTGTAGGGTACCCCAGTGCGGTCGTTTCCGACAACAAAGACATTGCCTCCAAATCAGACATTGTCAGGCGTCCGCGTGTCTCCTGCTGCCGCTCCACCTTCAACGAAGGTCAGAACTTCTGACATTCTTTGTGTAATTTTACTTAATGATTATTATGCTTACTCCAATAGAATTTGTTACTGTTGAAATGGTGTATAATTGATGTTTGGTTTGGAATATTTTGTAGATTTAAAGTGGCGTAGAATAGAATTGGTTCATGTTAATAGATTATTATTAATATCTTTTTCCAAGGCTTGAATGATTTTTATTTATTTAGGATGATGAATTTAATTTACGAGAAAATCATTCTGTGAACATAATTACACGGTACAGCAAATAATCGTCCAGACAAATACACAATTATCTAGAATACTAGTCCAATTTAAAGCGTCCACGAAACGAAAAAAATCGAATGATCAAAATTGTTAGAATGATTGTTGGGATCATGGACGTAGGCTCTAAGTGGATTTAAAACTGTCGATCTGTAGAAGAGTGCAGAAACACCTTTTTTTGCATTAACCAACAAACGCTGATGACTGCCGCACACAGCTGAAACTGTAGCTCACAGCGTATTTATTTTATTGTACATCTTAAAACTAACATAGGCATGTCAACCACAACAACACTGCTCAAATTTGTACGCATTCTGCGATTTTAGATCACCTTAGAATGATTATTTTCATAACAGTCATCATCACGGTGGGTCAGCATACTTTGTATGCCTTCTTGCTGGGTTGCCATGCCAGAGTTTTTAAACCACTGGATTAGAGAGTATGTTCTCCTCTCTAATTGCCTTGCCTTGATTTGTGAATAAATCCTTGATCTGGGATCGGAAATCTAACCATGCATGGTGAATACCTTTCTTAGTATTTGTGAATGCATCCTTGTTCTGGGATCAGAATTTAACCACGGTCCTTAGTATTTTCATATCTCAGGTGACGGCTGAACCGCCTAAGACGGAGAACGAAGCGTTGACAACATTCTTCAAAACTCTTCTCACGAAGAAAGTCGTTCCAACGCCGGCCGAGAACAGCACTGCCTGTGCGTGTTTTGTTTTTAATTTCCTGATTTTTTGATTTTTTACAATTTGTAAATGAAGAGATGCAGAGTGGAAGTTAATAGCTTAAACTACATGTTAGCAACCCCCTATAGATTAAAAGGAGAATAGTTCTGTAGCCCAGAGCTCCCAGATCGAACGAGTCGGAAACTTTGGGAACTCTGAAGACTTATTCTCTTGTTATCCCAGTCTGCAGGGGTGATCAGGTAGTTTGCTAGCTGTTTTTCTGACTTCAATACGCACTAAGATTTTAAACAGATCTTTAAATGCAATGGCGTAAATAACTGACTTTAAATGTGCTCAATTTATATTGCTATTCATTGAACCGGATAGGATCACTTATCAGATAGTTTTTACGATCAGATGCGAGTTTTTCTTTTTGTTCCTCAAGTCAACTAAATGGTTTTTGTGAATTGAATTCGTTGCCATGGAAGGTAGTTTATGACTGATATTGGGCCTTAAATGGATCAGTGATAATTATTCTTTCATTGCATATAGGCTTTTACAGAAGTTCTTACGAGATATATATTAAACATTTTGTTAAATCTTTATGGATAGTAATTTTGGATTGTAATGACACTTAAATGTTATTGTAGGCCTAAACCATTCCTATTTGATCACATTTTGTTATTGTAATTGTTGTTTTTTAATGTTATTTTGTTCCTTTTTGATGGTTGTAGCAAGCAGCGGTGAGCAAGCAGATCTCAGTCGAGCGACTCAAGCAAAAGCTTCACCCCCCCGGTCCTCTGCATCAACCCCTGCACCAGCTTTCCCAGCCAATCTTCAAAATAATGGCACGCCACCCAAATCCAACGGCGCAGCTTAGCCTATTATTAACCTTCTGCTATCTGCGCATGTTAATGTGGTGTCAACTATGGCGTCTGCTTAACAAATCGTTGACCTTATGTTATCTGCGCGTGTTACTGTGGTGTCAATCTTGTCGATACGGTGCCGTCACGGTATTGTGGCTTCAAGGCATTTTATCATGTTTATGAAATCGTGTTAGAAATAGCATATTGTCAGTTGTCATTCATGACGTTGTGCTACCAAAGGTATTTTGTTATGACTGGCATTTTATCTTGATTGATGTTCTATCAGTACTGTCCTGGCAATCATAATTCTTTCACTAAGAACACTCTTTATCTCTCATATTGCTTTCTCTGACATTCTTGAAATTCTGAACTAATTTCTCACTATAAGGCCTTCAACGCTTTTCATCAATAAACATCGTCTTTGAATTGTCAATTCAATAGTAAGCAGGTTTCAGTGTTTAAGGACCGTGTGTAGTTACAGAGACTATTACAGTACCGGTTCAATGCCTCATAGCCAAGGAAAGAACCGCTTCCTCTTTAGTCACTTTTTACGATTCACCCTGGAAAAATTTGTGAATTGGCTTTTATGACGTTGTAGTGTGATATTTCTGATGGCTGATATTATTTTGTATGTATTCTTTAACCATTGCACAGTTTCATGACGTTTGAAGGAATAATGTGCTGTCATTGATTTAACACCGAATTAAATTTCAGTTGAATAAATTGAGTAAAATATAAAATAGACACTTAGGTGGGGTTGAATTTTAAGGACCGTGTGTAGTAATGAAGACTATTGCGGTCCGGTTCTGTGTAAGAGGGCGCCACAGAAAATAGCCACTTAAAAACCTTGACTATTAAATTACATTGAATCTGGCAGCGTGAGATGGATCTAGCAGTCGTAGGTGGAATCCATCATGTTGGACATTAATGCTAACGCAGCCTTTTGTGCGGTGTGTGTGATTTCATCTAATGATTTAGCCACTTGCCTTTTTTATAAAACATAAATACACAAATTAATAAAGTGCATCATAAAATGTATATCAATTCTAGTTATACTAATGTGTTTTTATTATGTTCGACGCTAGATATGGATGAAAGATATGTATAGACTAAAGTTTTATATGATAACCAATTCAGCATAATTCGGACCAGTATTCAAATCTAACCACTGCTCGTTTGTGCATGCAGATGTCTCTCTGAATCATTTATAGGTCAGGTCAAGTTAAAAATAACCAATCGCAGATTATGTTCAAAGCAAGCAGCATTTTACGGAACCAATTTGTGTCAACGATACTACTTATTAAGAGCTAATGTGAGGGATATCTGCAGCTCCTAAAACTGAGCATTAATGCTACGGTCTGCTACGTTTTTTATTTTGTTACATGTTTTTGTGGACTAATCGTTGGCTTGTGGCTTCTTTGTGTTAGAATTGCGAGCACCAGGGGTCGTAGTCACCATAGTCGCGACTGCCTAGCTCGAGCGAGTTTTGAGGTGGCTCCGGCTAAATGGCCAATGCCGTGCATGCATTTTTGGATGGCGCGACCTCAAACCT
>JAQIWG010003739.1:0-17285 GCA_034695025.1 Chamaedrilus cognettii | reverse complement strand
GGTGGCCTTGTTGCAAATTATCTCCTCTACAATCCCTGCAAAAATCAAACAAAAAACTTAGTTATTCACTGAGTTATGGTGCTTTCGCTAGGGGGTCATTTTTTTTTGACTCACTCTGTATATAATAGGCCTGAAGTCATAGATTAAAACATGTTATAGAAATAGCCTGCACCTGTAGCTTCAATAATGTTCACGCGACTTGTAGGCTACAATGCATAGATAGGCCTACGCTGACGTTACGACGAGCGACTTATGCACTTCTGGCAGTATAGAATTGTTGAGAATGAGTATTTAAAAAAAATTAAACTGATTTTTCTTGCAAACTATTGACAATTTTGACAAGCACTTTTGTCAATAGAAGGATACAGACATTTAAAAGTAGACTATGGGTCTTGAGTCAAAACAGTAAAAAAATGAGTTATGTCATTCTGACAGTAACACGCGGTGCAGATGCGTAATTCTGGCAGTAAGGCCTGCGACGCCATACGTAATTCTGGCAGTTCAAGCGCTGGCGAGATGAGTAATTTTGGCAGTAGAAGCGCTGAGACCAGGCGTAATTCTGGCAGTAAGCCCTCGATAATGAAAATGCAAGTTTGAGCTATGTTATTTTGAGTGTTAATTTTAGGACACTTCACAAAACCGTGCATTAATTATTGAGTACTATATTTTTCTTATAGGCAGAAGCGCCAAGCGACGGACAAAAAATTAGTCATAAAAATATAAAATCTTCTTGAATTTTCTTGCACACGCAGCCTATTAGTTTGTAAGGGTTTTTAATATCTATCTTTAAATAAGGATTTCCGTGTGTGTGTGTGTGTGTGTATGTCCGTCTCAATGCATTCGCACAGTTTTGAAGGTATCGACACAAAATTTGCGCATGTGGGTCACAAATTTCTCAATTCAGGTCATAGAGGGGTTTTCCGTCTACCGAGAGCCCCCGGGGGCCCCCAACGGGAGCCGATGGCCCCCCGACTGCATATAAAATTGGGAAAACTCGACCCAGAAGCTCATCACGTTGCTGGTGAGGGTTCAAAAGAGGTTCCTTACTGACCCCAAAGAGGCCCCGAAGAGGCTGTGGGCCCCAAAGGGGCACCCAGGGGGCCCCGAAGGGGAATCAAAGAGTTAGCACACTTCAGTTTATCGTGATGATGGTGGAGGTTGTACATTGGCTCTGAGCCTTCTAATGGATTCTGGGGCTCCTGGGAGCCCCCAGGGGCCCCCAACGGGGGCTGAAGGCCCACCGACCGCATATAAAATTGAGATAAATACTCTGATGCTCCTCACAGTGGAGGTGCAACATTGGCCTGAGTCCATACTGGATTCTGACAGAGCTCCCGGGGGTCTCCTATGGGGGCTAAAGGCCCCCTGACCGCATATAAAATTGTAAAAAATTAATTTGGGTGATCTTCACATTGCTGGTGAGAGCTCAAAAGAGGTTCTGAAGGAGTCTAGAAGGGGCCATGGACCCCAAAGGGATTCTGTGCCCCTCACCAGGGGGCCCCAAAGGGGCCCACGGCGGGGCCTTTTACTATGCTGGAGAAGGTGTCAGGAGCGTTTCAGCAGGTTAATTAGGAACCCCAGGGTCCTCTCCACCAAGACCCTGTAGATCCCTCTATCCCTCTGACTGCACTTTCAGCCCCAAGCATCGTCGGGTACCCCAACTAGTTTAGCAATAAAAGCAATTTCATGTGATGCATAAAATACCTAATTTTAATTCAATACAAGTGAGCTAGTAATGTGCACAAAACATGAAGCAACATCGTTGCGTTGTATTTAAAGAACAATGACCTCTTCTTCCGCATGATGTTGTACATGGATGGCCTTTGTAGAGGTACAAATATTGGTTTTGTTTTCTACAGTTGTTGAAAGCCAGTTTTTGTACACTGTTTGTAGATAAGATGAAGCACTATTCTGGAACGAGTAGTCTGTTTTCTAAGAACGATGGAAGTGATGGAAACGACAAAGCTAAATGTCTTAGCCACTCGTCTTCAAATCGTTTGTCACAGTTTTCTAACGAAACCCTCATTTCATCAGATGCCGGTTCTGATTCAGCTCAGAACAATGACGACAATTCTGTGCTAGCGGCGACCGATACAAACAATTCATCTAACCATAATATTCTGTCTTTTGTTAGTAAAGATAAACACCATAGGCCGAAAACAGTCAAGATGATTGGATCTAAAATACGATCGACAGGTAATATGATGCGTGAACAGTGAGATTATATATGTAGCGCGCATTCTGCAATGTTTTATATCCTTTTGTTTATATATAATAGTAATTTTTATTGTAGCTCTAGTAGTAAGGAGTTCAGAAATGTCCGTTGTCCATGTAGACCTTTCACAATCATGTTAGTCAGCCCCTTGGAACATATCGGCGCTGGCAAATGCAATTTGTTTGTACAAATACAGACTTTTGCTGATGAAGTTCAACATATAGCTAGTAAGTATGGTACTGCATATCTTCCATCCACGGTTATGAGGTTTGTATTTGATGATATTTGCTGTACTGAATGTGTATATTGTGAAGGACATTCAATGTCAGGTAAGTATAAATTCAGTAATTTTAAATTAGAAAAAGATTATATGGCTTAATTTCTTTACAGTTGCGGTTTCCTAACACGAAAGCATGACTAACAGCATGGTATAGCAAGCATGACTAGGTAGGTCCCCGATGACGTTATCGGACGCCGAATCTGATTTGAAATCTACTACTATTATTACTATTTTACTAAGATCATTAGAAAGCACCAAGTCATTCCCTGTCAACTGGTCAATTAGTTTTATATTCAAGCTTTGTTCAACCTCTTGTTTGCCTTTCAGATTTAAAAAAATTTTTAATACAGAGCCTTCAAAAACGATGATGAAGATATCTAAGAATTGGGGACTGCTTTCTTTTTATTCCATCTCTTTTTTCAGCAGCGCTTTGCTTGATTAGGTTTTAAAACGTCATAATACTGATAAACAATGCATGTAAACAAAAGCCTATGTAGAAATTTGTGATCTCCTAGTGACATTGGCTTAAATTTACAGACTGTAGCCTAGAATTACTTTGATCGAAACAAAGATTAAGCAGATAGGTATGAAGTATTTAACGGAATGAACTGCATGCACTGCATGCAGCACTGCATGCAGCACTGCATGTAAACTATTTAAACATGTAGTATCTCTAACAAGTGTCGCTAGCTGCTAGCCCAGTGCCAGATAATGATTTATTTGGTTGGCTTCAGGAAGGGCATCTGGCCGTAAAAACCCAGTTCAGCTGTCCTCATCAGGACGCAAACCTCTAAACCTGTGTGAAAACATGGATAATAACAGATTGACAACAAAAAAGTAGGTTAGCTAGTTATCTCTAACATGAGTCAACCGGTTACAAGTTTTAAAATTCTTACAAGTTGCAAAACTGCGATAAACCTTTATTTAACTAGCAGAAGACTGGTAGGTTATGGTTTATGATTTTATGGCTTAAAATTTGGCTATTGATCCTATTACTAATTATGAAGTGTTTACACAACTTTACACCCATTGTATAAAAAAAGGAGACGCCAAACTTGTGACTCGTTTTATCAAACGATTTTTAAAATACCTTCACCTTGCAAATACAACTAAATTTCAAAATAAATTGATATATGAAATTGATATATTTTATTGCAGCACATCATAATCGTTTACCGTATTGCGGCATGACTTTGAGAAAGTTAAACTTTAAATTGACCTATCATGAAGAAAATTGGCTACTCCCAATCACCTGTGCTGCTACAATGTGGCTTCTCAGATAGATTCACATCTCTGAACTAGGTTCCAGTGATTTTGATCTCTAGATCGATGAAAATGAGTTGTGTGCAGACATGGCATGCCTGTACCACTGCAGCCCAGTTTGACATTTATATAGATATCATCACCTACTCACGACCCCAACTCAATGTTGAACCCGTTGGCAGTGGATGATTGTGGTTCTCCTAAGTGCCAATAATGTTCTATCTATCACGACTGACCAAGTTATTACTATAGGTCAGTTGTTCATTCAAGGTTGGAGATATTTGGTTTGGTTGAATTGATTCAGAACCAAAATAATGTCACGACACAATCATATAGCAAAAATTTCAAATCTAATTTCAACTTGCTGTCATTGGTGTTCTAAAATAGATCATTCAAATATCTCTAGATTGAACAACTGGCTGTATATAAACATTCTTTTCATTGATGCCACGCGACCCAAAGGGAAAATGCCTAGAATATATCTGAAAAATAATAGTAAACAGCTCAACACAGCCCACAAGTGAGAAAACATAGCCATGCAATGTTACCAAAGAGAGAATGAAGCAAAAATCAGAATGAGTACATTTATAGTTAGAGAAAACTATAGGATGTGGTTGGGGTAAAAAAAGAAAAAAAACACATTACATAAACGCCGTGGATTCACGATATTATTTATTGTAAGATTTAATGCTTACTTAATTTTTCTGCTAAAAAACGTTTTCTACTATTTTTTTCTTACTTTTGGGTATCACTGAAATTAAATACTTTCTGTAAGCGTTTGACAAGATGTGATTGGTTGATTGGTAGATAGGAGATTATTCGCACTTAATGCGAACAACAGATGTACAAAGCGATCTCTTGCTTCGTTGTCATCAAAGTATAGCCTGATGCAGCAGCCTGGCATGCTGCTGACGCTTTAGCGTTGCTATATTGTGAAGATCTCCTTGAATATAACGAAATTCATATCATCCCTTTGATAGATTTTCAGTAATTTTTTCATGGTAGGATTGGTGCTTATTTAACTAGAACTGAAGCTTTTTGCTGCATCATGGTTTCAGTTTGTGACACCAAAATACAGGGTGGGTAAAAAAACCGAGACATTCGAATTTTTCACGTATAACAGCTACATTCTACTCCAAAAGCAACAAAATTTTGTTTACATGAATAGGCATCTGCTAACAACATTTCTGCAAAATATGGTAACATTTTGTTCAATAATTTCAAAGTTTTAATTTTTTTTATTTGACTCGTTGGACATTTAAGTGTAAAATGGGACAGTGTGGCTTTTTCATGGATTTATTTATTTTTCATCCTGACCAAATTTTACATCAATCCATCTATTTTGTCCGTCTATTGCCAATGTTTTGCCAGGTTTAGTTTCTGCCAAACAGTTTAAAAGTTATGAGCCACGGAATAAACTTTTCTGTGTCTTAGTATTTAAGCCGTGGTTGTATCTTTTCGCTCATTCTTTGGCATTTACGTCAAAAGATGCACTTTTTTATTTTTACTTAGCTTCATGAATCTAGCGTACATTCTTCAATTGATCATAGTCATGTCGTATTCAATAGCTGTCAGCAATTCGCAATAGAGATTGCTGTATTATTTTCATGCATATGGTGGCGGAGACTATTTTAAAAGCTCATAACTTTCAAGCTCATAGACAGAATTTTTGTCAAACTTGACAATACTGTGGGTAATTGTTAACCTGTTACTTTTTGGTTTATTAGAATTACTTGTATTTGGATAAATATTGCAGTAGTTATACATACAGAAGTCTAGGGGTGTCTCCATTTTTTTTGGTTCACTCGGTATTGTGTATATCCATTCTTCTAGAACTTAGGTTGTGTTTTCAAAAGTTTAAGTATTCTTTTAAACTGTCAAACGTTAAAGACAGCATTGCAGGACTTTGGTGGCATATTTTAAATATTATGATCTGCATGCTACAGCTTATATGCTGTTGAAATGTACATTATATAGAATGCATTAAGGCCCAGTTGTTCAATAGATAGTTAGTTGAACGATCTCAGATTATTTGAATAAGTCTCTAATAATCGCGAATTATTTAAATGATCTGGATCTAATCTGCAAGATCTGATTGGGTCGTGACGTCATTTTTGTTCTGTGGCTATTTAAAACCAATTAGCTCTCGATTGAGCAATTGGGCCTTAGTAAAGACTTATTTTGAAGGCTACTATCTAGAGGTGTCTAGAAACATTGAATGCTCAACAATTCCCTTTAGATGATTACATGGATGAGTTCCTCAATGCATATTAATTTAGGTATCGAGCAACGTGAAATCTATCAATAATAAATGTATTTTAATATTGTATTTTAGTAATGATAATAGTCCACAAACCAAGGCTTAATAATTGTTATGAATTTAACACGAAAATGAAGAACGTAAACCAAGCATATTTTTCTTTGTATGAACTATTGGGGTAAAAATGTAGATCCTTTGATTTGTTTAGAAATTACTGTTTCTAACTTGAGCGACTACTTTCTAAATTACTTTTTACAAGATATGACATAATTTGACATTCTGTCGAGTGACAGTGCTGTGAACATTATTGCCAATACTATAATTAGTTTAGTCAGCTAAGGGCTAATTAAGTTATTAGTAGGTATACACGAGAGAGAGGGATCGACACATGTGTAACTGTCTATGCGTATTAGAGGCGGGGGCCACGACAGCATGCGAGTACGCTTATTTGGAGTGTGGAGGGTGGCTCAGCCTCAGGGCTCAGCTAACAGTTGCAGTACTGGTGGTTTTGGTTTTGAAAGTTTAAGGACTGTGTTTAGTAACAAGACTACAATCCGATTCAGGGCCTCGGGATCAAGCAGAGTCACTCACCCTTCCTTATTCGCTTTTTACGACTTGCCGGGGGAGCTCTGGGCTGCAACGAATTCTTTGTTCCCCAGTTGGCAGGGGCTTATTGCAGTCGCGTAACGTGGAGGGTGGCGCCCCAGCAACTAAAATGTTCCCTTCCCTTCTAGCGCAACGGCTCAACCTGGGGGGCTGGTAAGTAGATCATTTTATGAATGACCTAACTAATTTCTGATTAAGGTTTTTTTATATGGGGGCTAGTACTCTGGTCAGGATAATTGTTTTAGGTTTTAGTATTTATTATAAGAATTGTTATCAAGTGCTAAAACACCGATTCGGGGTCTGTTAATCATTTGTCTTAGATGGGAATGGATTCATCAAATTTCGTATGTCCTTGTGCTTCAGAAATATTTTTCACTATACCGGCGACTGTAAAGCGTGTTACCCCATGACTTCTTTGTGATTACTGGGTGCTTGAGGCCCACTATGGCCAAGTTGGTATAATGCCTACGCGGGGGCGTCTCGTTCCAGACGCTAAATTGCACTTGAAACATCAATCACGAGTCACTTCAGTCAACCTTTAACATAGTTGTTTTTTATTGATCAGCAACGTTTAATATAATTAATGACTGTTAGATCTTTCTATGGGGTTAAATATTTAATTGATAAATATTTGTAGGTTTACAGATGAGGGCAACATACTCCACAGTCCACAGAGAGCGGCATCATACCCAAGGGTATCGGGTATGATGGCTTCTTCCCTCCCCCGCCCCCCCCGGAAAAATTTCCTTTGATTATATAGCTTCCTTTTTTTTATTAATTCACGGACAGGGGACAGCATACCCCACACCAGGAGGGGGAGGGTGTGGTGTTTTGAGGAGTTTAAGAACCGTACGTTTGAGAACCGTAACGTGTGTAGTAACGAAGACTATCACAGTCCTGTTCTATGTGGAGGGTCACACACAGAACTCTTCAGTTGCCTTACTAGTTGCCCGGGGTGCTCTGGGCTGCAAGCCAATTCTTTGTTTCCTGGCTTGCAGAGGTCATAAAGGCGTCATACCCAGAGGTATGGGGCATGATAATTGCGAGGTCTCCTCGCAAAAATTGTGTTGTGACAATTTTTTTAAAGATTTAATTTTTTTGTTGTCAGCCTCTGGGTTAATTAGTCCATGCCTTGTAGGCTAACTGTAAATTGAGAAAAATAAGTAACGATGTTCGAGATAGAGCAGATTTCCATTAAGGAGGGGCGTTATGACGTCATCCCCCTTGCTATCCTTTTAGCTTATTAGACAGCTATCATATTACAGTTTCATATAACGCTTTCTCAGATGAGAGCCAGACACCGACTCATCAAGTTTGCTTTTATCGGGAGTGGGGACTGGGGGGTGTGCAAAGTGTAGGTGCTTAGGAGGGGGGTCAGAAAACGGACACTTGTGTATCGGCAGGGGCGGGGGGGTCAAATTTCTGACAGTTGTGGTACATGCTAGTAGGCCTACAAAATCGTGAGCTAATTCAGGAAACTTTATATTTTGACTTACGGTCATCGAATAAAGGTGCTTGATAGCCTAATTAAGGTCTAAGTCAAGCAATCATAAAACACATTGATTCTAAGATGATTGATTTAGACCTTACTGTTAACTTTGACTCTTCTTCTGGTAGGTTATGGGATCGGTGGATGAGTGACCGTGGGTTTGAAGGCGGTGTCAGACTTGTCTCTTTCTGCATAAGATATAATATTGTAGTCCCATAAAGCTGTTTAAAACAACTATGTCAACGAAGACTTATTTGCTTGACTTTCGATTAAAAGCTGCTTGAGAAGGAGTTCTTACAATCATGAACAGTGAAACTTAAAAAACCTACCGTATCTTCCTTGGAGAAAACCTATAGTATGCTTAATGCTTATGATAACAAGTTTGACTTGAATTCGTTGAGCAACTTTAAAAAACATTTTGAGAAATGAATCTGAATTACGTGTATTAATAAAAAAATTAGCTCTTAATGCTGAAAAATCACCAGAATTTAAATGTAACTGGTGTTTAATGGTGTTGTTTGCCAAAGTTGCTGTATTTTCTTTAAAGTTTGTAAGATTATTTGGTTGAATTGCATTTCTTGCCAAACCTTGTCGCATATTTTGCACAATTTTGCCACATTTTGAAAGTTATATGAGCATCACCGTCGAAGTTGCTATAGTATAAAAGATCTTACGCCCATTGAGTCCCCCTCGCCCACGTGATACTTAAGAAAATTTGAATCAGAAACATCGTTTACTTGTGAATGAGATTGTGCCTACGCCATAGGATAAGAGCATCAAGATTTTTACAAGCCTACTATATAAAAATTCGTTTATCATACTAATTATTACTAGTAAACACACGATTGGACCTTAGGGCTATGTCAGTTTTGCTTATTCATTCTATCGTGACACTTGCCGCAATGCCAAACAAATAACTTTACAGACCTAAGCATATAATCTTACCGCTCACAGACACGGCCACGCCAAAAGTATTGCAAGTAGCGTAGCCTAGCTGTGGACTGAAGTCGTTTCTATTTACATTCTGTTGCACACATAGCGAGACTTGATATAAACATTGTTAGGGGGGGTTGACTTCTCTTTGGACTTTGTGATATCGGAGTTTGTCTCTTGAAATGAAATTCGTGCGGGGGAGGGGGAGGGGGTGCTGACGGAGATTTCAAGTTCGTTTTTAGAAGGTGCATTTTTTGTGAATTTTTTTTAGCGCTTCATTTTTCTTGGTAACTGGGTCTTTAGTGGTGCATTTTTACTTTGTGTCTTTAAAAATGGCCCATCTTCGAACTTCAGAGGGGATTTTTGAACATAGATGAAATTGACTCAAACTTTGACTCGGGCCCTTGGCTTTAAGGGGGAATTTAAACTTTAGCAGGTGCATACTCATATTGCTCTGCTAGCGCAGTGCCTAGCGGAGGCATATTGGATAGCAGGCCTAGCCTATCGGAGTGCTGGATAAATCTACAATTGTACCAGTACAATACAAAGCGCACCCCCCCCCCCCTCCCTCGCTGCCCCCCATGTAAAATTCTATAGATAGCTCTAGCCATAAGCCAGTCGGTGCGCATGGAGTGTTGTGGAGTGTAGACGAAAATTTAATGTCAAGTGGGGTAGCCTAGATCTAGCTGTCACAGGGCCTGCATGCAGCAGCTAGCTGCATGCAGGTCCTGCTAGCTACGATCTCCTACCGCATAGGCCTGCTAGTGTTCAATCGTGCCGTGTCGGTTATCGTACCGGTACTGTTAATCGACGTAATGTCTTGAAACTGCTTGAATGCGCCTCCCTACTTAACGAACGAACCCATGAGGCCAGGTGGGCTAATTCATGGCTTCTCAACCATTTCCGTTACGAGGAACACTGAATTTTTGCAAATAAGGTTGGGGACCATCAAATCACGATACGCCCCACGGACGCAGCGAGTTTGATAACGAGTGCTCGAATATCAAAGGATCGTAGGTATCAGGGCCGTAGGCTCAACTTCATTTCGGGGGGAGGGGGACGGGGGAGGATGGGAGAAGAGTTAGTTTCGAGGCGGTTTGTTTCTTGCTTGTGGCAGAACGATCGGGAGGGGGAGGGAAGGGCAATGACACAACTTTTCACTAAATCAAATCATTTTCAAAATCAGTGCTTTTGTTGATTTTTCTAAAGACGTTTTCCATATCTGGGGGGGGGGGGGGGGGGTGGCGTTGCACTTTCTGTTAAACTTAAGGCTTATTGATTTTTTAAGGAGGGTTTAAGCACCTATACCCTGTGACCTATACAGTACTAACGCGAACTAAGTCTATGTCACTGTGACTAAGCCTTAACTCCGAGATGTAACTTTTTTATGTTACAAATTTGCATACTTGAGGCTAAATATAAACGAGTTTTAAAACAACTTTTGGTTAACTTTTTCTTCCTTCTGCCGGTTGGCTAATCGCCGTGGAACGCTATTTTTCAAGCAACACCACATTACGCCATCATTCGCGGAACACGTACCGGTGTTCCGCGAACTCCGGGTGTGAGCTGCAGAGCACCAAGCAGCAGCTGTAGTAAGGGCCCACACGCAGATCTACTACATGTGTAGGCTAGTAAACTCACGAACTTTTTAGTTCGTGAGTTACCTGTGCTCAAGGAGATTGGAGTTTGACATTACAAAACGGGGAAAAAAAATTACCTTAAAAATTTATAAAAGTGACCTAAGGCGGCTATATTATATTGATCGAAAGAGTATTTGGGGGGGGGGGGCAGGGGGCAGTAGGGGCGCGCATCTGGAAAAAAATAAAAGTCCAAATTAATCAAAAAAAATCCCCAAAAAATTCCCAGCAGAAAATTAGAGGGGGGGGGATGCTTGGGGGGCCGAAGAAGGCCGGGGACACGCGGGGGCGCCCCCCTCAAAAAATTAGTCCCAAAATTGAGAAAAAAACAAAATCTCTCTTTTCAGTAGAAAATTTGTCGGGGAATGCATGGGGGGGCGCGCCCTATAAAAAAAAGTCAAAATTTATGAAAATGCCAAAAACATTATTTGACGTCAAATTTGAAAACATTTTTCACTGGTACAGGTTGGTTTTCATGAATATTTTTAATATAAAAAGCTAGTTCATCAAAGTTCGTGAGTGCAATGACATCACATGACGTGTCATTATTGTCTCGTTAAAATTACTGCGCTTGTAATCTAGAAGAAGCTAGCTGAAACTAACCAAGTAGTGGCTGATGAATGTACTTCAAAATATGTTTGTGAAAATATCTATTTACTTTTGAATTGTAAGACGTACTCAATAATGACTTACGGCTATGTAGTAACGTAAGGCTTTTAATGAAATCGCGCACAAAATGTTTGCTTGAAAATCTGCATATGAATTGAAAAATAAGTTTAAAACGACGCTGAATATTATTCTATCATAAACACGCCTAGCCTAGTAGGACTAATTGAAAATAACACGTATACGGCATGTTATAGCACTCTCGGCGCTGACTTGCGATGCGCACACAGCGGTCTGAACATTTGTGTGGAACACGCAATGTTAGCGTAGGCCTATTGTTCTCGGGGGTGGGGGCAGGGGGTTGATAATTGGTAGTTTTAATCGTGTGTAGTGACGAACACTATTACAGATCAGTTGTGTGTGAGAGGGCCGCCACAGAAATTGTTCTATATTGATTCTATAATAATTGGCAAGATCTAGGTTTAGAGATAGCAGCGCTGCGACAAAGGTGACTCCATATCATGCAATGCATTGGCTGCGCGTGCAGTGTGCACTACAGCATTTCTGAATTGATCGGTAAGATCAGCAGGCTAACTTATTTCTGCGAGGCTACGAGCCGCGCTGCAACGGAAGCCAAATTAAACAAGTAGGTAATATTTTATGGGCTTGCATGCTAACCCGCGGCAGCTGTCCGTTTACTATCATCCAGGCTAGTCTAGCCTGGATGAGCGGCGTGAGCGTATCTATCAATATAGCCTATCGAAGCGCTGCTGGGCCTAGGTTGGCGCTCGGTTTCGCTTAGCACTCGCCTACAATTATACTGCCTGCAGAGTGCGCCTGAGCGATGCGAATAGGGCCTAGGTTAATAGCTGAACGCTGCAAATTGTAGACCGCTAGAGGTCTCGTCGTGGCGAGTTCGCTACTAAGCTCTATGTGACTAGGCTTATATACATTGGGAAGGCTGTGCGCCGCAGCTGTAGCCAGAGCAGAGAACTAGGACAAGGCTAAAGTTGCACGTGTTAGATTTAACTAGGAGCGCTGGGAGTCCTCAGAATAATGTAGCTACCGCAGTAATTGCGTGTTGCCATGTTATTTAGCTTACTGAACAACCATATTTATTAAAAGTAAATCACTCACCATGATGATTTTGTAATACGGCTTGTATTACAAAATCACCATGGTCACCATGTTGGCATTGATTATTGCTAGAAATTCTATTGCTAACACGGTTAGGGCTGCCAGACGTCCGTTATTTTAGGCCATTTGTTCCTTGTCCCTGATGGAGGGCATAAGGGACGCCAATTGTCCCTTACTTGGGCCAAGGCTTAAATTTTGATACCAAGATGTAACAGAGCTGTCATTATTTTTTGAATTACTCCAAAAAAACTCTACATGTGTGACTGACATGTAGACAAATAATTTGAAGAAGCAAGTTTTCTTTCCCTCGTGTCGCTCGCGCAGTTAGTTCCATAACCCCACAACATTTAACTAGGAGCTCGGTTCAACAATACATATATTTTATTTCAATTGCGATTCTAAGTTTTTTATAGTCGTGATTTATCGATGGAGATCGTGATTGATAATAATGAATAGGCCTAGTGTGCAATTTATACTAATGTAGCCTGTAGTTAATGTAATGATAAAATAGAACCCTGACGAATTTCTTGTGTCCCTTATTTGACTGACGAAAATCTAGCAACCCTAGCTACGGTCCTCAGACTAATTATAAAACTGGCAGCAAAGTGTCGCTACGGTCCTTGGCGGTATGCGTGGGGGGGGGGGAGGACGTGATTGAGAAGCCAAGATCAATAGCGCGAAGGACGACGCAATGCCTGCATGCTTTCATTGAGAGTCGAGCCCATGATTTCTACTCACGTGAGGATGTGTGACAGATATGAAATGTTTCTTGTTCCTGTACTGCGCTCCATATTAGCACAGAAACAGCATGAAACACATAGGCCTACTACAGATTTCTATAAAATGTTTAGATTTCCAATGTGAATATCACATATTTTGCAATTTCATTCAACCAAGTTGAATCTTGGAAACGATAAATTTTTTAAGTTGGCGAAACGCCGACTTCAATCATCTTACTTTCAACCAGTTATCAAGCGTGAAAAGCGAACCATTGCTTGGGTTTGCTTATAAAAGTAGTAGAAAAAGTTAACTTCAATTTGCGTGTGAAAAAAACATGAGGGGTTGAAATTTTCGTTAATGCTGAAGCACTTGCATAATTCTTTTTCAAATGTCAAATTTGCAAACTTTGGACAATATTCTCACAAGAGTTTGAACATTATTTGAAGGCCAGATCTGGTCTAAGGCTGACCTCTATTCAATAAAAGCCATTTCCTTGAGCGTTGCATTTTACGTGAATATGTCAAACTTTTAGAATATTCTGACAAAAATTATATGTATTAAAGGCTACCTTGTCTAAAGATGACTTTTATTAACTTTATTTCATTAACTTTTATTAAGTCATTGTTAAAGATCATTCCCTAGAACATACAATTGTAATATTGAAAAGATTTTTTCATTGGTTTTCCTTTTGCTGAAATAAAGTACTGCTGTAAGATTCTCGAGCACTCGTTATATGTCAATGTTCTCTTATTTCTGTACATGAAGTATAAATCAAACACCATTGTGTGCTGATTTCATTAAATATCTTGCAACTTCTCTGATGTAAATGTGCATTAAAATACAATATGTTCAATTTCTGAACATAATTCTCAATATTTGTGACTAAAAAACCTTTAATTTTCTTATTCTGGACCCTTTCATATTGAGCGATATATAGCTCCTCGCCAACTACGTATGGGGTGACCATCTTGCAACTTTCATGATGTAAAATGTTTGTAGACCTAAGTATATACAACACAAAATTTAGGTTTCTCAATATTTTTAAAATTCAAATTTACAATATTTTATTTTAAATATATACAGGGTGGCCCAAAAGTATTGACCCAACATTAAGGGCTTATAACTTAGCGAGTTTAACGAGTACATAGATTTTCAATATGTCGAATTAAAGCCAGCTGTGTCAGCTATAAGCGAGAAAAATTTGAAATTTGCATCTGGCATCTGGCCTATTACATTTGTGTTTATGTCACCCTACCTTGTTTTTGACATAAAAATGACGTTATTCTGGCGCAGCTTACACTAGACCAACTATTGTTCAAAATCTGCTTAACGCGTGCTAACTGTTGAGAGATATTAACATAAATGGTGATATTTGACGGATCAGAATGTTTAGTCAAATAAATATTTGAAATATCATCCGCGAGCTCGAATTGTTTTATCAAAGCGACACGCTCGTTGTTGTCTGCACGACGCACTGAGCTAGGACCGCCACCAGTCAACAGCAGATGCCACAATTTGTCTAATTAGCCAATCAATACTACGTTGGCATTAATTTCTAACATAAATTGATTAATCTATTGATTGGTAGTAAGCTAAATTATGCTTTCAACAATTTTATCAAGTGCTGGTCTTCTTTTGCACGCTTTGCCAGAATAACGTCATTTTTATGTAAAAAAACAAGGTAGGGCGACGTAAACGCGAATATTACAGGCGCCGAGCTAGCTACTAATCTGAAATTTTCTGCACTTTTAGCTGAAATAACTGGCTTTAATTTCATGTATCAAACATCTATGTAGCTGTTAAACTCGCAGAGTTATAAGCCTTCAAATTGGGGTCAATACTTTTGGGCCACCCTGTATATTCTTTTAGGATATCGATTTTTGAGAGCGGGTCAATGAGAATAAAATCAACTATAGATATTCGTAAGTTTATAAAGATGTTCTTATGTGTGTGTATGAATTGCCCATGTATTTTGATATTCATGTGTGTTTGAATTGCCCATGTATGAATGCTTGTCCTATCTTGCAACTTCAATATTTCTATTTAAAATGTCTAAATTTTTTGTTAGCTATAGGCCTACATTCTTTGGAGATATACACCGTGGCTCAAAAGTAAAGGACCCAATGAATTTGTTCAATAACTACGGAACGCAATAAGCTATGCCAATCAAATTTTTACCACATTAACTTAGATCTTTGCTTTATATATCTGCTCATCTTCGTTGAATTTCATTGAGCATTCAAAAAGATAGCAGTAGTCAAAGTTGATCTCCGAAAAAACGCGTCAACCAAGCTGGGAAACTGCTTAATTGCTACTTGCACCTCGTGTACAAGCCAATAATTGGTGACGGTGCTGATTATCTTTGTGATAACTACAGAATGTTCAAATTTGTCTCACTTTTTGGTTGTTCCATGCTTCAGGCGTTTGATGTAGATTTTTTTCTGGCGCATTTTCGTATTTAAATTTAAATTTAATTTTATTTTTTTATTTATTTTTTTTTTTTTATTGAATTTTTTTATAATAAAAAATTTAAAATTTAGCAGCAAATTCATAAACTTTGACATGTTCCTAATTTGTCAATAATGTATTATTTTATTAAAATTGCAAGAATGTTACTTAAATTTAATTTTTTTAAGATATAATGTTTTTTTATATAAACCTGTAGATTTCTACATTCTCTGAAATGTTGTTATGTCTTCTTGTGGTGTTCTTATATGAATGCAAATGAACATTAAATATTTTTTGTGCTACATTCCATGCAGTAAATAATGTTCAAATTCTGGACCCTCTCTTAACTGAAGTTGCTCTTCTTCAAGTATGTAGACAACGATTTTCAAATAATTGATGAGAGACGGTGTGGACACAATATTTTCAATTTACCAATTACACCCCTCACTTCTCGACGACCCTAGCGACTCACTACAGGAGAACAATAGAAAGGACCGTAGAGACACAATACCGCTAACACGGGCTGCACAACTGAAGTTGTTCACTAATGTCACTTGATATAATGAATATAATGGAGTTGCCACAATACAGGGGAAACCAGTCTATAACAGTTAACAATGCGGGGCGAACAGGCTTATCAAATGCATGTCGGCTTAAATACCGCGCGGGATATCGTTGCCGCGAATAGGTTTAGGGCCTATATACGTCCATGCGATCTCTGTGCAGTGACTACAATGACTGATTGGACAAATTTCTGATTATTGTCACGCACGTCGCGCACCAGTCACCGTATGCAATAGATTAATACATTAGTAGTAACTAATAACGATTGATTATGAGCAAAGCCTAAGCTGACTAACTTATCTTAGAGCACTGCAGCAGCATGTTTCCGCCTGTAGGCCTAGACGAATTTTTCGCATGCAGTTGTATATATGAATCCTTCATTTCACCACTAGGGTCGATTTTAGCCTACAACGCCATAATATAATAACCTGGGCCTAAATAAATACATTGTGGCTATTGTTAGCCCTATCATTGTCTGAAGTTCTAATACAATGGTCAGTGCCATATGCATTGGTGTAAAAAAAATTTGCGGGGATTAGAATTAATTTTTCTATACCTCCGGTGTACGATACTTGCTAATCATTAAGCGGATAGTATTAAAATGCTAGCATAGCAATGCTAATTTAATAGAAACTGAAACGAAAAAGATTTTGTTCACCGTCGGTTTCACCGTCGGTTAACAACTTAATAGGCTCTACCCGGCGCATTGTAACAACATAGTTTTTTATTTAACGCTTCTTTTAAATTAATTTGGAGTCACATTTTTTGATAAGTGAAACATTTGATTCTTGAAAATAAGTGATTAAAAAGGTTTAGAGGCTTTTATGCATAATTTTGTTTTCAGAGAATGTACATAGGCCTATATACAGGCCTGCCTGTTATTAATTTCATGCAATGAATGTTTAGCTGAGGCTTGCTCATGTTTCGTAGTGCCAATGTTTGGAATAATTAAGTTTTGTTGTATTTATATTGAACATGATTGTTTTTTGGGGGATTATAATTAATTTTTCTGTGCCTCCTGTGTATGGTTTCAATACCACACACCTGTCTTATGGAAGTGAGACATGGCCAGCGAAGGTGGAGGATCTTCAGAGATTAGAGAGGACAGAGAAAATGATGGTGAGATG